>JANHAO010002428.1:0-28721 GCA_026873985.1 Saraca asoca
ATAGTTAAATGATTAAATAAATTTTTTTATTTAACTTATTAAATAAATAAATAAAAGAGAGACAAGGAAAAGAAAAAGAAAATAAAAGAGAAAGAAGAAAACAAACAGGAAAAGAAGGCATCAAATAAGCAGCAAAACGCTGCGTTTTGGCGCGCAGCATGCCGTGCTGCGCGGCGAGCGCAACAGAGAATCCAAATCCTCATTTTACATGATATCAGAGAATACTCATAACAGATAGAAAGGTTTTTTATTCCATAAGAATGAAGCAAAAGTTTGTCTCGTTTTAAATTTTGGAATAGAGTGAGAATCATAATTTCTATCTTGTTACACCTTCTTGCTCCATATTTAAATAATATTATTTTATTTTTAATTTATAATATTTAATATATTTATAAATTTTTCATATTTTACATGCATTAATTATCTTACATATTTATATGATAGGAAAAGCACCATAATTTAAAATAAATTTAAAATGATTATGAATTATATGTAAATTTAAAATTTTATTTATATTTGAGGTTATTTAATAGTTACATATCAATTTCTAACAATTAATTTTAATATTTATATTTTTTATCATTTTCTTTTATTTTCATCATTTTTTAAAATTTTCGTTGTCCACACAAGATGGTTGAATTTTGTTCCGATAATGAGATCGTTGTCATTCCTAATTTTTTAATTTAAATTTTAAATTTTAATTAAAATTTTATTATTTATTCACTTTTTATTAAATTATACTTTCTTATGATACATTCAAATTTCATAACAAAAGTGTGTATAAGTATTATTCAGTGTACTATAATACTTATATTATTCAATGTAATATGTACCCTGTATCTTTGGAGCCCGTTGTGCTTATTCCCCATGTGCACGATCGGCAACAAATCCGACCTTTTGCCTACGCTGCACTTTCTCTGTACTTTCTCTGGCATTTCCCACACGCGCTTCGTCAACACGCAAACGACACTGCCTCTTCCCCTGAGAGCGTGAACTTTGCCAACGCTTAGGTCACCAGTCGGCTCTGCTTAAACTTCAACGATGAACCCAAAGTTCAATGACTTTTTCAGAAACCCCAAAATTCTCTTCCAATTTCCTGCCTTATCTGACTAGACCGTCTCATTTTACCTTTGTTTGATAAATATCTGTTGAATTTCCAGTTCCAGGCAATTCTCAACTTTCCGTTAATTCCGCAAAGGAAGATCAATAATTGAATTTCAAAATCCATTTCCTTTACATCATCCCTCTTCAGTTTTCCTGAAGTTTGGTTCTCTGTGTAAAATGGAAACCAAATATCCTGCAAGGTTTACTCTCGGAAGGCAATCATCTCTGGCCCCAGAACGCCATAGTAAAGAATCAGAACATGAGAAAGATGATGACGTGGAAGATATTGATCCTGGTGTGAAGCTAATGTATTTGGCCAACGAAGGTGACACTGATGGAATTCGTGAGCTATTGGATTCGGGTATTAACGTAAATTTCAAGGACATAGATGGTCGAACAGCTCTTCATGTCGCAGCATGTCAGGGTTTAACTCAAGTTGTAGCTTTGTTGCTCCAGAAAGGAGCTCAGGTTGACCCAAAAGATCGGTGGGGGAGCACGGTAACTATTATGTTCTCTCTATTCTTTTTATTCCCCGCTTTTATGTAGGTTTCTAAATGAATTTGATACGCTATAGGTTTTTAGATGAAATGCTAATTGTGCTGTTATGAAAATTCGTATTAATTTTGACCAATTGAACATGCAAATATAATATAGTGAGTTTCTTGCGCTTTCTTTTCTTTTTTTTTTTTTTTCCCTCTGAAGTCCTTTTTTATTCCAAATTAATTGGTTTTTATATGCATTTTTATTCAAAATTTATATGGCTTTCATTTGAGACTACTTACTGTTATTACATGTGTAATTGCTGGATTCTTGATTGCATGTCTCTTGTACAGCCTCATGCAGATGCTATGCATTATAAAAACTATGATGTGATCAAAATATTAGAGAAGCATGGAGCAAAGTCTCTGGTATGTGGAAATTGACTTTGAAGATGTAGCACTTGTATATCTGTACCTTTTATCATTCTGCTGGTTTTTGTGAATTCACGTAATTTTTTCTTAATGTTTCAGATTGCCCCTATGCATGTTAATCATGCACGTGAAGTCCCAGAATATGAAATCAATCCTAAAGAACTTGATTTTACCAACAGTGTGGAGATAACAAAGGTAATCACTGTGATTATGATTGTTTTAGTTTTTTCCCCTCAAAGTTGATGTAGGCTGTCCTTTGATTGCTTTATTAGGAACTTTTTGAAACTAACAAGTCTATAACCTTTTTCCTTTATTGTCCAACATCTTGCTTGTAACTTTGTAAAAATTCCATATTGTTTTGGAACTAATAAGGCTGTCCTTAGAATCTTAAATCTCCTAATCTGATCTTATTTGTCAGGGAACTTTCTGTAGTGCATTCTGGCGTGGAACAGAGGTTGCTGTTAAAAAGCTAAAGGAGGATGTCATTTCTGATGAGGAGAAAGTGTGGGTTGCTCATTAACCTTATGCAGAGATTATTTCCACTACATTGTATGGTTTCATAGTAGTTAAATTAATTTTCTTTCTGCAGAAAAGCATTTAGAGATGAGCTCGCGTTGTTTCAGAAGATTAGGCATCCAAATGTTGTCCAGTTTCTGGGTGCTGTGACTCAAAGTAGTCCGATGATGATTGTAACGGAATATCTTCCCAAGGTTTTTTCTGTCTTCTAATTGCATGAACTATGATTATTTTGGTGTTACCAAGGATGCTAATTTGATGTGGTTTAATAACTAAGATTTCATAGAAAATAATGTTTTCTTGATCTATTTTAATGCTTCATCGAGCAGGGAGATCTTCGTGCCTTCTTAAAAAGGAAAGGAGCTTTGAAACCGACAACAGCCGTGAGATTTGCACTTGATATTGCTAGGTCCTTGACTATTTCATGCCATAAAATGATTTATACACTTTCATCTTCAGCATTTAGTAAGATACATATAGTTTTTCAATGCTTTTGTTATCTGAGTTGTGGTTATTATCTTTCATGCATGAAACTGCTTTTAAGGTTTCACATTGACTCATGCTGGAGAAATATTTTAATCAATTAGACTTCAGCAGCATCTGTTTTATTTTACACAAAGAATGACTTTAATTAGATTCTAGATGGAGTACGGTAGTGTTCACTACTTGTCCTTTTTGTTTTTTTTTTCTGTGAACAAAGTTCTTTGACCCCAATTTTTTTTGTCTTAAAATTATGCAGGGGAATGGGTTATTTGCATGAGAATAAGCCATCACCCATCATTCACCGTGATCTTGAGCCCTCGTAAGTTTCTTTGTTTAGCTTAATATTTTCATCTCAAAATTTCTACTATGCGGGATCCATTCCCTAATTAGTGGTTTTCATTTTCAGCTTTAATAGTCTGATATGGTTTACTTTCTGTCAATATTCCTTTTGAGTAATCTTACAGTAATATATTGCGGGATGATTCGGGACACCTCAAAGTTGCAGACTTTGGGGTTAGCAAGCTGCTGGCTGTTAAAGAAGATAAGCCCCTTACTTGCCAAGATGATTCTTGTGAGTGCTTTTTACAGTTGATATATATTTCTGAAATGTTACATTCTTTATCATAGGAGAATGTTGACATTTTAATGCAGGGGGACTTTGGCAAGCTGCTAGGGGAACTAATTTTCTAAAATTGGGATTTTTTTTTCTGTCATCGGCAGGCCGCTACGTAGCACCAGAGGTTTTCAGAAAAGAAGACTATGACACCAAAGTGGATGTTTTCTCATTTGCACTAATTCTGCAAGAGGTCATGATTTATAATGTTTCATTCTCAAATGGATGGCTATATTCTGTTTATGAATTGGGTATATTCAAATATGATGTCTTCTTTTATTCAGCAATTTTGTTTATTATGAGAAATGGGAATATGAAATTCTTTGAACAATTTAAGCACTTGGATTGCCGCCTGATCTGGTGTAGTCTTTGAACAATGACTTGATGGTGTTAAAAGCGTTCTGTAATGGGATATATTTGTTTTCCTTTCCTGTAATTCTACCCATCCTAACTGACTGCAGTGATATCTCTTATATGATATGCTTTAGATGATTGAAGGCTGTATTCCATTTTCTGCAAAACAAGAAAATGAGGTTCCTAAGATATATGCTGCAAAAGAGCGTCCTCCTTTCCGGGCTCCAGCCAAGTGTTATGCCCATGGACTCCGAGAGTAAGTTGTCTGTGTTTCTTTGATGGTCTTTCCCATTTGGCATTTTCTTTTGTTAATATGAAGTAAAATGATGTATATTAATTTGTTTCTTAGCAATAATTTGTAATTGAGATAATTGCTCTGCAAAAACATGGTGTTTCACCTTTCTTCATGCTTGATAACATCAGACACATTTTGTTTATATTGCTGATGATATTACAGATTGATCAAAGAGTGCTGGAATGTGAATCCTGCTAAGAGGCCGACATTTAGGCAAATTATAGCAAGGCTGGAATCCATCTATAACACTCTTAGTCATAAAAGACGTTGGAAGGTTCTTATCTCTTTCCTTCTCCACATTCACCACACACACGAAAAAAAAAAAAAGGAATGGCTAAAAGGGTGCTTTCACATGTGTATTGAAAGTGTAGGAGCAACGCTTTGTTACTAATGAGAGCATTTGTTGCTCATTAGTTCAATGGGTCTTGTCTAAGCTATGTTTGTGGCAAGTTGGGAAAATAAGAGCTTATTCTTACACAGAGAAGCCGGTTTTGTTGCCTTCTGTTGAATGTTTCTTGGGGTAGTTCCATGGTCCACTGACTAAATTGGTTGTTTTTAACAAGCAGTTGATGATGTAATTGATTTTCTAAGCACATTTTTGGTTGTAAATCCTGTTGGAAAAGAATGGTGCTACTGGCCTGCTTGCACACACTATCACATATGGGATCATTTTGATTCAGATCAGTAATATTGTGTGCACACATTATACACACAGCCTTCACATACTATAGAAGCGCATGTGAGTCCTATATACAGGATTTCCAAGGTCATTTTTTACCATGTGAGATCTTTATGTGCACACACACACACATGGCATTTTCTTATTTTAGATTATGCCTTAGGCATGGATACAGAAGATAGTGTCATGATTATGTGTACAACTACAAGTGCCTATTTTAACGGAAAATTCCATGTCTAAAACCCTCTTCCATTTCCTGCAACATGTGACAGGTTAGACCACCATTGAAATGCTTTCAGAATCTGGAAGCCATGTTGAGGAGAGGGAATTCAAATCTGAGCAGCCCAAGTCTTTCATCTCGGTCTACAGCTAGCAGCAAATGAAGCAGAAAGTTATTATTTATGTGCCTAAAATCTTTTCAATTCTTTTGCAAGAAGGAATGAGGATTGGCTTCTAAAATTGGAGCATACTTTTGATGTGTGTATTCCATTTGTTGTAAATTGTAATTTTCAGCCTTTCAAGATTCTTTAAGCTCGCTAACACTCTGTTTCCATCTCACTCTTAGATGGGATATGAGAATTACATGTATCATTATCACATGTTGTAAAATATTACTCCTTCTATGAAAAAAATATGTAAAAAAATTTGCTCCTTCTCATGTACATTATGTATTATGTTTGTATGTAATAAGAATTTATACCTTAATAATTTCAGCAAAAAAAAAAAAAAATAGGGAATTTATAATCTTATATAAGATATGTTATATCTTAATATCAGGATATATTGTTGAATTTTTGAAAACTTACATTGTTGAATTTTTGAAAACTTATGATGATATTTATAGATAGTCTAATTTATTGAGATCAATGGCAATAATATTTGATCCTAAGACATAGATCATAAAAAATAATAAAGTATATCAATTAAATCAATATAATAAATTATAAATGATTATTTTTTAAATTGTTATTTATTATCCATAATATAGGAAAGAATATGGTCAAGTTTGACCTGTTGCCTAGCAAAATATTTGGTCAACCCTTAATGCAGCCAACTAAAAATTTAAGGAGTAAATAATTGAATTTGAAGGGATATAGGATAAATTATAGGAGACTTATAGTTTAGTGAGGTTGCGTGTAATTTGATATTTTTTGCCAGACTTTTGTGAAGATATTATGATTAAAAAAAAAAAAAAGAGTTCCTAGGGCCTATAGTTTAATTTAGGATGCTTCATTAATTGTCTAATGTGCGGGAGATAATTAATTGTATATGATATAATAAATATTTTTACAAGATAACAATGTATGATATATAAAGGAGAAGAGATTTGAACTTAGAGTTGCAATGATTCAAAGTGACAAGACACGTAGCTAATTAATGTTAATAATTACATAAAATCAAAGAATTCAAATGGCATCTAATCAATAGTCACATGAGATTAAGAAGTTGTGTTCCTTCAAATTGAAAAGATACAGTGAATAGGTGTAACTCTCCTGTAAGTAAATTGAGACCATATGATATTAAATTTACACACATACTAAACAATTTAGAGAATTTTAGTTAATTATTTCTTTTCTGACATATTGTTTTTCTACTACAGAATTATATTATATATTACTATGTCATTTTAGTTGAATTGTGCTGAATGTGGTCAGTGGTGTAGACAAATGAGATTCAAAGCGGAAATTAAGCATTCGGAAATATCCAAAGAGGATTCTGCTCTCATGCTTTATTTGGACGCTGGATGTGCAAAACCATGCATAGCAAACTCATATGGAGTATTTGAAATTGCTTAAGTGCACAAAGACATCACATAATGTGAAGAGATATATACCGTAGGTCTCATGTGTGCCCTTGTTTGTGCACACATTGTAACATCAACATATACACACCGATTATCTTTAGATTTGCAGGACAAAATTGACGTGAAAGAAATTCTATAGAACTTCTTGCATGAATTTGATTTAACATGAATATTAAAAAAGAAATATACATAATGATTAATATGTGTTTTATGTGTGTTAAATTTCATATGTATGTTAAATCCCACAAGTGATGTATCTTTTATTTTCTTCAATTTCACGTTAAGATTCACAAAAGAATTTATATAAAAAGAAGATTAAATTATATATTTTATTCTTTAACTTTTATTTGAATTTTAATAATATCTATTAATTTTTATTTAGATAAATTAATTACTATCATTTAATTTTTAAATAAAGGTAATGTAAAATACTTTTAAAAATTAACTATTTTCCAAGTGAAAAAATTATACCTAGTCAAACAAAATATTAATTGAACTATGGAAGGTCATTGAGTGAATAAAAAAAGAGTTTTTTTATTCAAAATTACATTTTTGTTAAAGATGGGCACATAATTTCTTTCTATCATAGATTTCCGGAATTTATCTACAATTATGGCTAATGAGGCGGCAATGTACTGCTTCAACCGTGAAAGAATTTTGATAGAAATATCACAAATCAATGCCATCCTAAGTCGACTCTTTTGCAGTTGTAGTAACCTTTTTTATTGTGTTTTCTTCTTTTTTTTTCTTTAATAAATTCATTTTATTAACTATTTTTAAATTTTTTATGCTTATTTGACAAAAAGTAAAAGAATATCTGTACATTAAAAAATAGTTAATTTTGACATCATAAATAAACTGAATATGAAAATAAATTTTTTATGTGAAAAATCAAAAATTTTGTTTTAAAATAATTTTTTTTTATTTAAGATAAAATGTTATAATCTAGTCAACATTTCATTTAATCATATAAGATTTTATTATTTAAAGATAATTAATTTTTTAAAATATTAATATTATATGTTTTTTAAATTAAAAAAATTGATTCAAATACAAATAGATGATATTATTGAAATTCACTGTGGGAAGTTGAAGGATAAATAGTGTAGTAAAAAAAAAAAAAAAAAAAAAAAGGAAAGAAAGAAAGAAGATGTTGCTCACGCGTTTCTTCGGCTAAAAAAAACATGGTCAAGTGTACTCCGTGTCATAATTAAAATGTCCACGCTGACATTAACCGTCACCGTTTAAAGGATAAGGTTCCAATTGGATCTAATTGTAAATTCATATTAAGAATACGTGTAACTTGGGCCTGATTGTTTAAAAGTGTTTTCAGGTGTTTGCCTGATTGTTTAGAAGTGTTTTCAGGTGTTTTTATTTTATTATTTTTAAAAATAATTTTTTAAAAATTATTTTTAAAAATTATTTTTTAAGAATTAAAAAATAAAAAACTTGTTTGGATATAAATTTTGAAAATAAGTATTTTTTTTTATTTTTTTTAAGATGAAAAAAAAATATTTAATATTATTTATAACTTTATCATTAATGAAAATAGATTTTCTTCTTATTTTTAAAAAAAATCTGAAAACAACTATTTATAAAAATAAAGAAAAATAATATTTTATTGTTTCCTGAAAACTGTTTTTTAGTTACACTTTTAAAAAATAATTTTTAAAAAATAGTTCTTAAAAACAGGCTGCTAAACAGATTATTTTATTTTCAAAAAATAGAAAAACAAAAAAATTATTTTTGAAAACAAAAAAACAAGCTTCTAAACAAGACCTTTGCTTCCGGGAATAACATGGAGTAAAATATAAGAACAAAGTGTATTTAAACCAAAACTTTAATATGTATAGTTTGTTTAATTGATTTATATAAAATGATAATTCAACTGTTGTTAAAATTATTATTTACATTATTATTATGTGGTTAAATTAAATTTTTTTATTAATTCTGTTCTTATATTTTATTTTTTTGTAATTAGATTTTTACAATTTAATTTTATTTACAATTAATTCTTTATCATAATTATCATTTGTAATAAAATTCTTACTATAATTAATTTAGAAACATATCCAATTGCTAAATATGGTAAATATTTATTGATTTATATAATTACATCATGATATAAAAATGAAAAAAAATAGAATTTCAATCATAAAAATTATTAAGTGAAGAATCCTCATTTCAATTATGTGTATTTTTTTTTTAAATTTTAGTGAATTTAATCGTATTGTATCTGTTTGAATATTTTCTTTAAATTACAACAATTTATTATTACAATAAATAGCCTTTCATTGTATTATGTCACCTTATAACTATATAAATCCACAAAATACGTGTCGGGGGTTAATAAGTTTGCTTACATGCATGGTTGTGTAAAGTGTGTGATGCCATTTAATCTAGGGCTTAAGTGCAATTTTAGTTCTTAAAATATGAATTAAGCGATTATGGTCCTTTTTATTCAAAATAATCTATTTTGATCTCCTAAATATTTAATTAGTACATTTTTGATCTAGTCATTAAGGTATTGTCCACATCCACTAAACCATGTTGAGGTGGCAGTGTTTTGGCAATATTATTATTATTATTATTATCCTCTCCTTCTTTGGTTTTATTTTTTTTCCCTTTCTCATTAATTTGTACTAAGTATATCTCAATTTTAATTATTTAGAATCTAAAACTTATGTTTATTTATTAGACTTAATCTATGAAAATTAACTATATTCTTTGAAACTTCAATTATTGTAAATTTAACACATTCTGTTTATGTTATTATTTTCTTTTCTTTTTTCTTTTTTTATATGCCTTTCTATTTTTCCTCTGGTGGTCTTCTTCTTCATGATTTTTTCTATTGTCGTTTTCACAACTTAGTTATGGAAGCACTTTGATAAGTCACTAAGATGGGTTGAAGCAACTAGGATTTTGATTTGGATGGGATGAAGAAGGGAAAAAATTTTCATGTGAATTTTGCTTGCAAGTACGTATTCGATAAGATGCTTGTCATTATATCAGACCTATCATTCAAGGTGAAGGGCTTGTGGCTTTTCTGTGGGTGAGAAATTCCTCATTTTGTGCTTGATGAATGCTATGACATGGAGCTTTACTAATATCACTCAAAATTCTAGTAGTCCCTTCACCACCTTGGGGTCTCCCATTGCCGTCAAGCTTTATTGAGCAGCATTACGGATGCCTTTTCTATGACTAGCTTCCATTACCCTTAGCCATCACTCTTTTGCATGCAACACTTGGGTGATACCTTATAATGTCTCTTCCGTACAGTCATCCCAATATACTTTGGCATTAGTATAGTATTACCTTCCATTCTTCGGCCACTATCATTACTAAACACATATATAATACTATACCCCTACCATGTCACCACTTTGTATAATTGCCACAAGCCTTATCTAGACCCTGTGACCATTTTACCTTAACGACATGGCTGTATAAGAGTATCAGTTATGCATTCACAACCCTAAGACACACATTATAAGTTTTTTTTGCTTGTACCCTACTTACTTAAGTATTAGAGAGTCTTCAGATGACTTTGGCTACTGTCATTAGTGTCCATTCCTTATGTAGGTCATCAGCACCACCCCTATAAGCAAGAGACTTATAATTAACGTTGTTTGTAGCTCTTTTTTTAATTGTTAATTGAAGAGTTTAAGCCTTGAAAGCCATTAGTCCTTTCCCTTCAAGAAATCCACCTCCAAACACTAAAAATGAGCCATTCAATTGTTTGATCTACCCACAACAACAGCAACCACCACACCTTACCTACCATGACCAAACCAACTGAATAAGTCCCCCATGAATACCTAGGCATAATAGTTATGACCATAAAAACCACGATTGTTAGGCCTATGATGATGAAGAAGTGGTCGACAGTAACTTGGATGTTAAGTTTCAACAACAAGCCCTCATGATCAAAATTTGGTAGTTAAGGCAAAAGGTGTTGTGCTTGAGGCTATAAGCAAATGAAATGGAAAAGAGAGCTTGAAATGATCATTGGCAACAACATTAATATTTGTGGCAACATATGTAAAAGAACTAACAAGAGGATCAATATGACCTCCTAAATCCTAAAGGAGCCAATGGTGAAGATGGCCGCCAATACCACGAGTAGGAAAACTGACAAGATAAGGAAATCTTGAAGGAATCAATGGTGGAGCTTGCTGCTAACAATTCCATTACCAATATCAACAATAACATAGGTAGGAAAATTGATAAGATGAGCAATACAATCCTCTAAATCATGGAGGAAATCTTGGAAGAGCCAACGATGAAGCTAGCCACCATTAGTTTCACCACCACAGGCAGTAGTATGGGCTATACCATGGTTTTTACCAATAACCACTACCTAGACTATCGTCACCAACTTATGAGAGCTTCATCTTTACACCAACATTATGGCAACCCCCTTGCCACTCAACTTCAAAGCCCTTTCTCATATCGAGTAGTACAATAAAATCAAAGACCCTTAGAGCCATCTTGAGTCCTTTAAGGCAGTGATGTTGTTATCAGGTGCCTCAGACACCATAATATACCAAGTTTTTTTAGCCACCTTAAAAAAGGCAGCTCTATAATGGTTTACCTATTTTACCCTCATATCAATCTCTCAATTTTCACAATTAGCCAAGGCCTTTCTGACCCATTTTGCCACCAACAAAATTCATAGGAAAACCTTTACATTCCTTATTAACTTTACCTAAGGTGAAAAAGAAAGTTTGAAAGACTTCCTTGCTCATTTTAACCACATAACCTTAGAAATAAAAGACTCATTCGACTAACCACAAGGTTTTGCCCTAATTGACAAGAGTAAGTACCGTAGATTCCATAAGGATTATGACCATGACATAAAAGATTGTGTCACATTGTAGGATGAAATAGAAGCCTAATCAAGTAAGGACAATTGGACTTGTACCTCTGTAAGGGCAAGAGAGACCCCATTATGGGAAGGCTAAATAGGTGTTAAGAAAGAGGATAGAATGAAAGGAGGGATAACAAAGAATAAAGGTGAGATGATGCACTTGAAAGAAGGCTACCACCCAACCAGGGTAAGCAACCTCCACTAGTTGGTGTGATAGAAGTAATAGTTGGAAGATTTATAGGTAGAAGACCATCCTTCAATGTGAGGAAAAAGGCGATCTAGGCAAACTTAAATATGGATTCCGATAAAAAGCTGAGGATCGAAAAACCATCCCTGGTCATCTCTTTCTTGGATAAAGACTATGATGATATTATTAGGGACCATGAAAACCCTATGGTTATAACTACAATAATCTAAATAGGAATGCCTAGAACATTTATGGAATGTTAGAAGCTGTACATCAACTATTATGGACAGGTTATACTAACCATTCAGAGTCGTCATTAGCAGTAAGGATATTAAGTATAAAATCTGACTTCTACTTACCATAGAATTCCTTTGATAAGATTATGTAACTTATGATCGAGATACACCTGCTTGATAACATTATTCCTCTTAACTTTCATGTTATGTAGATATGTGAGATTAGGGTTGAGTTGCCTATGGATAACTTGCATCCATACTTAAAAGAACAACTAGTGGGTCTAGCCTCAAACTACATAGTTATATGTAAGCAGCTCCTCTTAACTTGTATTTTTGTTATGAATGTATTGTATATTTAGTAGAAAAAATATTACAAATAATTAATTATTTTAATTTATAGGAGAACTTCAACAAAGGAAAGAAGGACTACATAGCTGGTGATGTGACAAGGCCACCTGATTGTGATTTGTGGGTGGATACTATCAGTGAGAGCAAGAAAGGATAGGTTTATGGGTTAAGGTCCTAGGCCACCGTAGGGATGGTTGCATCAACCACTGCATCTCACACCAAGAGTGTGTCACATGCTACATTGGACCAATGCATGCACACTATAACTGAGACATAGTAATAAATACATGTCATTGTCGCTTCGGTGGAGTACCTTAAGTAGACTCAGTAGCAACAACAAAGTTGGCCTCCATTGCGTTTTCCTCCACCTCATCTTTATTCCTACTATAAACCAGCCCTCTGCCTACCACTAACCACCTTTTGCCTACATGTATTTGCCACCACCACAGTGACCCCTATAGTCAGCAGTTTGAGCACCACCAGCTGGAGGTTTTAGACAGTCGTAATAGCAAGACACTACTCATGTTTTAGAGACTGATGATTTATTCTTCTTCGGCGATCTTGGGTTATGGTTATATTTTTATTGTTATTTTAATAATATGTTTCATATATCATTGATTTGATTAATATAATTTATGAAATTATATATTCATACCTATTCATATGTGTTGTATTTTAATACTTTATTATAAATTAAATATTAATTTTTAAAAATTAGAATTAAAAATATTAAAATTTTTAATACTAATTAAAATTATTTTAATAACAAATTTTCAAAAAATTATACCAAAATTTTTTTTAAAGAATTATCTTTTTTCCAAAGGATTTTCAATAGATTTTTGATTATTTTTTGGGACTTTTCAAACTTTTTTTGGATGGATTTTTCAATGAATTTCCAACAACTTTATTGACCAATTTACAATGGCTTTTTGATGGATTTTCAATGAATAAAAGAGATAAGGCATATAAAACAAGAAAACACAAATGAGACATATAAGATAAGAAAGCATAAAACATTAATTATTTGATTCAAATTATGGTTATACATGTCTCAAGTTATTCGATTAATATTTGATTTAAATTGGTTGATTGATTTGATTCCATAATTAAACATCACAATTGATCTATTTTGAAAATTAATCATCATTAATTCCAAAATCTATCAATTAATTAATTCCATATAACTTTCCAAAATTATTTCCAATTAATTAGTGTTTATTATTAAAATAAAAGGAAGTGTTAGACGGTAAAATCTAGTCGACAGGTGTAAGTCCAGTGTTACCCCAAACTGCAAGTTGAGAGTGTGAGTTAATGGCAAAGAAAGAAGAAGAAGAAGAAAGAGAATAGCAAACATCAAAAGCTTTTATTGTGGTTTAGTTAAAACCAATCGGCCCCTATATCTACGATGAGTTGTATTAAATCTGTTTAATGATTTTTGTTTGTAAGAATCAACAGAGATACAATGATAAGTTACTATTCCAATAGAGTGTCTACATGTAGTCTATTTTTCCTCTCTTTTTTTTATAGAGGTCCTCCTATTTATAGGAGATAGGAGGGTTACAAGTGTAATTTGATAAATAATAAAATGATTATTTTCACTGCATCAGGTAATGAATGCGTGGTGTCTAATAATAAATGCTAGACAAATCATTATTAAACTGTTGGGGGCTGAGGTGTCAGTTTTGGAGGCTGAGCTATCAATTAGGAATATATGCCTTTAGCTAATGACTAGGCCTTTGTATTGGTGCCTAGCTGGCTATCTTAGCTTCTTAGACTTACGCTAGACAATTTGTTGACCAGAGAAGTTGATCCCATCACTAACCTTGTTTGGAATGAATCTGCCGAAGGATGGTCAGGGTGCTGCACTCTACTCAATGAACTAGTGGCCTCTTTAGCCCATGGGTCTTATGTATCGACTTCGTCATGCATCCTTAGTTCGCAAGTAGCGAGCTGGTACCCTACTAAGCGACCTTAATTGTCAAGTGATCTAAGCCTCTTTTTTAGTTAGGCTTTGCTTCTTATTAGGCCTTGGCTAGTCCATTTCAAGTAATCTAGAAAATACCCATAACATCAAGCACCCCAACTCTCAGTTTGCTCTATGAACTAGGAGTTGTACTCTATTAGTAAAGTCCTTGCTCACAGCCTGTAGCATTGTCAAGTCTTTCATCTACAGTTTGTTATTTAGTCAAAAGTTTCTACTTATAGTCTACTGTATTGTCATTTCGGGTCTCAGTCTCTCACTTCATCTGTACCAGGCTATGCTTCCCATTGTGGTTGCTCTCCAATTGTTGGTGTGATAGTCTTGCTTTATTGCGGACTGTTCGATTTGGTGTAGTTAAATATCCTCTGGATTCTTTGGTGAAGTCAAGCCCGTCTATATAAGGCACAAGAAATTTTCTTCTTTTCTTCACAGAGTAGCCGAATGAGTGTATTGGATGATCCTTTCATACTTTTGAGGCTTTGGCCTACATCTTCATATTTTGAGGCATGTATGGTTCATTGCATGAGACCGCAACGCATGAATGATTCACTACACGTGGTTCTTATGGGGTATTCTTCCCCGAGAACTCTGGGAACTTGTTTGTAACCTCCTCTTGGAGCTAACAAATTTAGCTCTCCTTTTTTTTGTTCTTTTGTCCTCTAGCGAGCTAATTGCTTGATTTCTGGCTGTGACTAGGAGTTGCAGGGTCAAGGGAAGAGCTTCTAGCTTTAGAGAAGGCTTGGGCAGAGGAGCTGGAACTTTCTAGTTTGTTTGCTGGTCTTGTAGCTCATTATGAATCAGTCCTTTCAACTAGGTTCTATTGTCCTCTTTTCCAATGGTGCCAAGTGTCTCTAGATCTTTAGGTAGCTTGATGAAGTTAAAGGATGCTTTCCTTGCTCAGGAGGACTAGGGAAGACTTGTACAACCTCTCTACTTGCAGCCAACACTATTTCTACCACTTCGAGCACCCCAGGGGATGCTCGATTTGGATGGGCTATTAGCTTGGGCGAAGGTAGGGTTGGAGCAGTTCTTTCCATATATCATAACTGCAAGCTCACTGGCATTCAACCTTTCCTTAGTTAGTTATAGGCTTATTTTATCTTGTATTCTAAATCTTTTATATAGTTTTACCCCATTGAAAGAGGTTTTGTAATGATACTTTGCCTTTTATTGTTCCTCCCAACTATACCATCATAGCAATTTCACCAGTTGCTACTAGCAACATTAGTCCTTGCAAATCATAATTTGGAAGTCGTTAGACAAGGTGAGTGCTCATTAAGCTAATCAACCTCAAGCGATATTAATAAAACTAATGTGAAAATGAATTGACTCTAGTCAATAAACTATGACTATAAAAGGATATATGCCATATTTGGGTGACCAATCAGTCTTGTTAGTTTATTTTAGTCAGCAATGGAATTGAGCATCAGAATGCCTTCATTGAGCATGAGCTTGGGCACCAAAGCATTAGAGCGCTTCCATCGGTGTGAGGTGAGATGCCTACATAGGTCACATAGATGCATCTTCGCTCGTGTAAGAGTTTGGTGCTAAAGCACTTCTTGGACATAAGGCCTTGACAAGCTACATAAGAGCGCTTTGATCCACGTAAGAGTTTGGTGCCATTGTTACTTCTTGGAGGTGGCTCATGCAAGGGTTTGGTGTATAGCTAACACTCCTTGGATGTGAAGTTTAAGTTATCCATGCAAGAGTTTGGTACTTGAGGCACTTCTTAGACGTAGCTTGTGCAAGGGTTTGGTGACACGAGATTTAAGTTATCCGTGCAGCAGTTTGGTGCTTGAGGAACTTCTTGGACGTGACTCATGCAAGAGTTTGGTGCATGGCTAGTACTCCTTGGATGTGAGGTTTAAGTGTTCATAGTCATGACCTATTGCTTATGATCTGTAATTCCATGAGCCGTTTGGCATGCTTTTGCTAGCTCTGTAAATGACTGTCTAGTTTCCTATAGCTAGGCCATCATGATTACTCCTACCTTTGGCATATGTGTGCACTACTATTGTTAGCTAACTACTGGCACTTGCTGAACCATCAGATCATGGGTAGTTGATCGGTTCCTAGATCCGACGGTGATGCTGTGCACCTTATAAGCTGAAAGGGCTTCTCTCTTCCCCTCACTTGCCATTTCAAACTTGAAGTTCTTGAACTTCCTGCATTCGTTCTCTCTATCAACTGTTGCCATCACTTCTATCATCCACTATCATCTATGTCACTTTTCTTCCCCGGTGGTTGCTTGGGTTTCGTTCACCAGAAAACACTTTCATGCGCATCTTCAGACCTTCTGTTTTAGTCAACTACGACAAGTCTTCCTTCATTTTTCCATTTTTGGGTTTCTTTTCTATAGTTTAAGGTTTATCTGCCATTGTTTGTGGGATGAGTGCATTAGCTAGTTGAGGTTGATTGTTTGCGAACTTTCTTTTTTTGTCTGGTTTGGTTTGTTCAATCAGTTCTATTAGCAGACTCTTAGTTTTCTAGTCATTATTTTAAGTTTAGCATCCATTATTCAAATTTCATAATTCAATCATAGAATTTTTCCTTGTCCGTTGGAGTTCGGGTCATAGATAGGTGGTTCAGGGTGTTCATGGCCTGTCGCATAGAAAGTTATTAACTTTAGTCTTTGGTAGGGTCTGGTTATAGCAACTAGATCAGTCTTTTCCCTTTGTGTAGATGGGCGTAAGTTATGGATGCCGCCATCACCAAAGTAGGAACAAAGATGACAAACCCGTCTCCTCAGCCTAAAATGTGAGGCTAATGTGACGTCTTGGTGAAGCAACCTCAATGAGTGAGGAAGTTACTAGGGATTTTGGCACTTGTCCTGATCTTGTTGGGGTCCAGAAGGTTGTTGCAGGCTCGTGATCTAGTCATCACGTGTTTAATATGTATGTTTCATCTATTTGTTTCCACAATCTTTAGGCCATAGTCTATACGTATCGGTTCCTTAGGGGATGCAACCTCATGATACCCTCTCCAAATCACTATGTAGCCCATCTACCTTTGAGGTTCATCACTGTTAGTTTCTCATGCCTTGTTGTAGGGCTTAGGTTCTCAGTACACCCTTTTATTGTCAATTTTCTAAACAAAGTGAGACTTAGCCCAACTCAACTCGCTCCTAATTCTTACACCCAACTCATTTCCCTGGCACTGATTTACTTAGGCAACGATCTTCCATTGCCTTCAATTGAAGTTCTGTGCCATTGTTTAGCCTTAGGTGTGCGAGCATGTCGAATGAGCTCTATTACCTCACGGCTCGACTGACGGCACATAAGAAGATCTTGTCACGAGGGGATGCCAAAAGGAAATCTAATGTAGAGCATTATAGAACCTGTTGGTTTTATATCTCATGCCTTTCCCTGCACGATCTCAAAAATTTTAGATTTGTCATTACTCCTGGTAAATAAGCTTAGAGTCACGAGCTTAATAATTTATCCTCATCTACTTCTAATTCTAACTTGTCTTATTTTGTAGATAGGACTAGCAAGAAGCCAACTCTGCGAGCTAAAAAGCTAGGAGTCTTAGATCGATTCGCTGCCTTGAACGATCTCAGAAATGACTTTCATTTTAATGAGGACTTCCTTTGCTTCCAAAAGCTCGTTCTAGCCAAAGGCATCGAACTTACCAGGGAGATAGGCATTTGTCCAACAGTAGTAGTTCATCCATCCAATTTTAAGGATTACGACAAGATGTTGAAGCTCATTCTAAGGTCACCACCATCTGATGACGAGGAGATCTCTTCAGACCTCGATGTGGTCATAGCCCCCACTGCTGAAAGTTAACCCTTGGCTTCAGTGATAGCACCTTCGTAAGAGCTAACTCCTATTCCTTAACCCGAGGTGGCAGTCGGAACTGAGGTCACCACACCTCTCGAGCCTTCTGCCAAGTGACAGAGGGTAGAGAAAGGGAAGAAACAAGCCACTCCCCGTAAGCGAGCTACGTCGAAAGCCAAAGTTATAAAGCTACCTGCTAAACCTAGCTCCAAGATGAGGGAGTACATCGAGGTTCTCATCGATAACATTAACATGATTTTGGGGTCTTGCAATAGGATTTAAGTATTGGAGGTCAAGGAGTTCACTATTGGGAGACTAGTGGGCTATGTAGCTCGCCATAACCTAGTGGTAAGTGAAGTCTTTTCACTTCGGTTCTTTTGCTTATTCTGTAATTTAACTTGGCTTTGACTTTTCAGGGCTTGCTTACAATGATGAAAATAGATGAAGCACTCAAAGCTCAAGACAAGGAGAAGGAGGACCTTGAGAGTAAGCTAGCTATTGCTTCTGTTGAGGTGCTGGATTTGAAGGAGAAGGTTAAGAATGCTGAGGCTGCCTTATCCCATGTAGAAGCAGATCGTGAGGTCGTTGTAGTGAATTTATGCCTAACTTCTAACAACCGAGCCAAGGCGAAGATTGACTTAGAGTTATTCGCCTATCAAGTTAGGCTAGTAGCGAGATTGGCTAAAGTCACAGAGCAGCAGGCTGGATTTGCAGAGTAGTGGTCCAAAATGGTAGAGCAGCAAGCTGAGGTTGCTAAAAAGGAGTTGGAGGCAATCAAGTGGAAGGTCACTCTCACAAAGGAGGAGGTCACCAAGGTTAGGGTGTAGATCGCTTTGTTGATAAAGAATATAGAAACCAAGACTTATGCTAACTTCTTTTACACTCTGTGGGAGCAACATCCAGAGTTAGATTTCTCCTTCTTCGACTAGCAAGCTATCGCTACAAGAGAAGGGCTGCTCAGGCTACAATAGAGGCACTACCCAAAGGGAAGATGATTCCTAAATCATTGAAGCTATTGGTGCTCTAGCGATGGATGTCCCTGATGCTCTTCTCCCTGGTCCCTAGCCTCAAGAGGGTTTGATTTCTGATGCTCTGGCTTCTTAGGCTATGTGCCTTGTACTTTTTGATTCCCTTTTGAATTTTGCAATGTAACTCTTGAACTTTGTATGAACTTATTCTGCTAAGGATCAAATGAACTTTTAGTTGCTTTTCTTTAATTTTTGTACTTGAATGTGCGAGATGATAAATTTTGGTGTGAGAATGAAAATTTGATGAATCACTTTAACAAACACTTTTTACATAATACATTACTTCTTGCATAGGAGTTTATTGAAGTTTTTATTTTATACACATAAAAATTCAAAGAATTACATGAATATTTACATTTACTAATTTTTACAAATAATGGGGGGCTTCGTTGATAATATCGATGAATATGCTCAGCGTTCCAAGCTTGGGGAAACTCCATTCCTTCCACATCCACCAAATGATAAGCCCCATCATCGATAACTCTCTTAATTATGTATTGGCCTTCCCAGTTTGGCCCCAAGGTCCCTTTGCCAGCTTTACACACTCATGGACGAACAAGGCACAAGATGAGATCACTAGGCTTATAACTTCAAGCTAGCACTTTTCAATTGTAGTATCTTGCGACTCGCTATTGGTAGGTCGTGATTTTGAGGTAAGCACTCTCCCTTATTTCTTCTACAAGATCCAGATTCATAGCAAGCGGTTGGCCGTTATCTTCTGGATTAAAAGTGACTCTTCATTGAGATGCTACTTCAAGTTTTGTGGGAATCATTGCTTCGTACCCACATACCATCAAGAAGAGGGTTTCTCTTATGGTGGTGCATACTATGGTTCTATAAGTCCACAACACCTTTGGCAGTTTGTCCACCTATGCTCCCTTCTTGGCCTCCATTTTCACCTTCAAGATCCATTTGATAATCTTGTTAACTTGCCCATTGGGCTGTGGATGATCTATGGCTAAGAAGCTTTTCATGATTTTCAGATCATTGCAGAATTTGATGAATTGCTTGCTATTAAATTGGGTTCCGTTATTAATTATAATCTATTGAGGGACTCCAAAACTGTAAATAATGTTGCTCCACATGAACATTTTGATCTTTGCAAATGAGATCTCAGCGAGCTTTTTTGCCTCCACCTACTTAGTGAAGTAATCCATAGCCACTATTGCATGTTTGCAATTGCCACGAGCTGTTGGTAAAGGTCCAATTAGGTCTATGCCCCAGATCGGGAAGGGCTATGGATTGACCATCTGTCATAGGTAGGCTGGCAGAGCTTGTGGGACTTTTGCAAACCTTTGACATTTATCACACCTTCTAACGAGGTTGATAGCATTCTGCTTCATCGTGGGCCAGTAGAATCCCTGTTGGAGAGCTTTTTGAGCCAGAGATAGTTCCCCAGCGTAGTTTTCACAATGTGCCTTATGGATTTCTTCCAGAATAGTATCATAGTTTCTGCCATCAATGTATCTCAAAAGCGAGGTGGAGAACCCTCTTTTATACAACATGTAGTCATGATGCAGTATTTGGTTGCCCGAGCTTGTTGTTGTCGTGCCTTAAGCTTATCTTCTAGTAGCTTATCATCTTATAAATAATCCAGGATCGGGTTCATCCAAGAACCTAGTGCTTTGGCAATTGTCATTACAACATCATTCTACTCAATGCCTGGGATAGAAGGACTTCAATTGGGGGTGCCCCTAAGAAGTCAAAATCTTCCGTCGTAGCCAAATGAGCTAAAGCATCAGTGTGTGCATTTTAAGCTCATGGCATTTGGTTGACTTCATACTATTGGAAAGAATTTAATGACTTTTGGACTTTTTGGAGATAATTCATTATCTTCGACCCTAGGGTTTGGTATTCGCTCTTTACGTGGTAGACAATAAGCTATGAATCACTAAAGATCCTTAGTCTTTCAGCTTGTACCTCTTTGGCTAATCACAACCTAGCTAGTAGTGCTTCGTACTCGACCTCATTGTTGGTAGCTTGGAAACCAAACCTCAAAGTGCAAAGGATTTTATGTCCCTCTAGGCTAATGAGGAGTACTCCTGCTTTGGCCTTTTAATTGCTCGATGACCCATCCACGTACAGTTTCTACAATAGGGCTTTTGAAGTTTTTGTCTCCTCTTGCATGGTCCCCATGAATTCCACAATGAAGTTAGCTAGAGCCCATCCCTTGGTCATTGGTCTGGGTTTGTATTCAATATTGAACTGGGTGAGCTCAATTGCCCATTTAAGCAGCCAACATGAAGCGTCCATCTTTTGTAAAACTTGCATAAGTAGAAACTAGGTGAGAATCTTTATGCTGTGGGCTTGGAAGTAGGGTCGCAGCTTCCTCGATGCCATGACCAAGTAGTACACAAGGTTCTCCATAGGTGAGTAATCTCTTGCTCACATAATAGATAGGGAGTTGAGCTTCTCCCTCTTCCTGCATTAGGGTTGCCCTAAGGGCGTGTTGGGACACCCTTAAGTACATGATTAGTTTCTCACCCTCTTTTGATTTAGACAAGAGTGGAGCTCATCTGAGATACTATTTGAGTTCTTGGAAAGCGTCCTCACATTCTTGTGTCCATTCAAACTTCTTCACCTTCTTCAGGATATCGAAGAAGGGAACACATTTTTTCATTACCTTTGAGATGAACCTGCTAAGCACCGTGACTTGGCTGTTCAAGCTCTACACATCTTTGGCTCTAGTAGGGGATCACATGTCAAGGAGAGCTTTAATCTTTTCCAGATTTGCTTCAATCCCCCTACTATTTATCATGAAGCTGAGGAACTTTCCTGAGGCGACTCTGAATGCATACTTAAGCGGGTTTAATTTCATTTTGTACCTCCTCAGAATCTGGAACATTTCATCCAAATCACAGACATGGTTGGCAGGCTATTTGGATTTAACCAACATGTCGTCCACATACACTTCCATCATTTTGCCAATCTGCTCTCGAAGCATCAGGTTCACCAATTGCTGGTAAGTTGCTCCCATATTTTTGAGCCCAAAGGGCATTACCTTGTAGCAATATAGCCTATGGTCAGCGATAAATGAGGTGTGCCTCTTTGTCCTATGCGGCTATTAGGATTTGATTATATCCCGAGTAGGCATCCATGAAACTGAGGAGTTCATATCTCGCTGTCCCGTCTACAAGTTAATCAATCCTCGACAAAGGAAAGCTGTCTTTTAGGCATGCCTTGCTCAGGTCAGTGAAGTTTATACACGTCCTCCACTTTCCATTTTTCTTTCTTACAAGGACAGGGTTAGCAACCCAAGTGGGGCAGTGGGTATCTCAAATAAACTTATTTGCTAACAGCTTATCCACCTCTTCCTTTAGTGTAGCATAGTGCTCGATAGTCATTGGCCTTCTCTTCTGACAAATTGGCTTATACCGGGGGGTCAATATTGAGTCTATATGACATAACCTTAGGGTCAATGCCTATCATATCTTCATGGTTCAAGGCAAAGATGTCTAGATTGGCCTTGAGAAATTAAGCTAATTATGCTTTTATGTCAGGTGACAAGCTCTTTCCTAACTTAAGGCATCTTTCTGTATTTGCTTTACTGACCTTCACTTTCTCAAGCTCTTCAATAGGACTAGTAGCTTATTCAATGTCTACCTCATGAGGGTCGAAGTCATAGCTAACCCTATTGATGCTCATAGCTTGAGGCTTTCCTCTAGATACCACATGCACCTTCTTTGCTTGTGTTCCAAGCTTGATTGCTTCCTCATAGTAGTGTTGGGTGGTTTACTGCTCTCTCCGCACATATCCAACTTTGTTTAGGGTTGAGAATTTAATAGTAAGCATCATAGTAGACACAGCCATGTCTAGGTCATTCATAATAAGTCGGCCCAGCACCACATTGTAGGCTGAGGGGCAGTCTATAATCAAAAAATTCGTCATAATAGGTGCTTGGCAGTCAAGATCTCCTGAAGTGAGTGGTAGTCTAATCTGACCCATTGGTAGTATTCCATCTCCCATGAAGCCATAAAGAGGCTCAAGGGAAGGATTCAACTGGCTCTTACTTACACCCAACTGGTCGAAGCATCCTTTGTACATTACGTTAACGAAGCTGCCAGTATCAACCATTATTCTTTTCACATAAGCATTGTCAATCTTTATACGGATGACTATCACATCATTGTGAGGGGCATGAACTCCTCATGCATCTTCTTCTGTGAATGCGATGCTTTTTGAGTTACTCTAGCTTTCTTAGTAAGTCTTTCATATTTCATATGACTCGTAAGGAGGACACATCCCGCTGCTTACATATAGCGGTCATGTGACCTATTTGAGGTGCCAGTGATGTGAGGTCCACCATGAATAGTGAAAATGATCCTCACTAAAGATGCTTCCTTGTGCTCTAGGGCCTGCTGCTATTGATGCTACCCTGATTGTTGAGGATGTCAGGGTTGCTATCCCGAGGGCCTCACCACATAATCCCTCAAACGACCTTTCTGGATGAGGTCCTCGATGGCATCTTTTAATGCCCAATAGTCTGGGGTGTTGTGCCCAACCTCATTATGGTACATACAAAACTTGCTTTGATCTTTTTGTCTGAGGGGAGCTTTTATGGGTCTAGGCCTCCCAAAGTCTTCGTTGTCCCTATCGGTTGCGAAGATCCTATCGGGAGTGTCTGATAAGATAGTGTAACTATCATAATGACCTTGACATTGTAACCGCCCATTTCTAGCCTTTTTCACAGCCTGACCTCCAGAGTCATCCTTTTAGCTCTCCCTACTGCTCTCGCTACCAGATCTCTTCTTGCCTCGGTTGGAGCCACTCGTTTCTTCCTTTCAATTGGGCACCTTTGGGCCAAAGGTTTCTTTCCACTGAATCTTTTTGGTAGTGCATTCGTAGAAATCACCCAAACTTTTCACTGGGGACTTGTATATATCCTCATATAGCTTCCCATCCTTGTGAAGCTTGACTGAGATAGCTGTGAGGACACTCTCATCTGATAGGTTCTCCATATTGCTAACCTCATGTCGAAATTGGGTGATATAGTCTTTAAGTGATTCGTCTTTCTATTAAAAGACTATCATTAAGTGGCAAGATGGGGTGAGTTATCTTTTTAGCTTATATTGGTTAAGGAATCTCACTTGGCGTTCTTCCCAACTATGAATGCTACGAGATGGGATACTCCTAAACCAGGTTTGCGGTATCTCCCCGAGAGTGGTTAGGAAGTCTCGGCACTTCACCAATGAGCTGGAGGTCCATCTGGACGTTGAATGTATCCAAATGGCTATACGGATCACTGTCTCCATTATATAGTAGGATGTTAGGGACCTTGAACCTATGAGGAAGGGGTTCTATTTCAATCTCTTTAGTGAACGATATCCTTTCCTTGTAAGAGTCTTGGCTATTTTTGGTTGCGGGTCTCTTTTCTAAATACTTCACCCTCTAAAGCAACTCCTTAGTCACAAGGTCCTGAGTTTTAGACTGATGACTAGTGATTCATGAGCTCCTTTCATCTTGATGATCATGAGAATAGTGATCTGAAGTTTTATGCCTTTGGCTATTTTCATGGCTGCACAAGTGGCAGTCTGTCCTATGCTCATGGTCAATCTCGTTGGAGCTTTCTTCTTGGCCTGAGCTCTCATGTTGCTAATCATCTTTTTCATCCTCACAAACCCTATGGACTTCTAACCTTAGCTGCAAGTTTGATGAATGAATGGAGTCGATATGTTGGTGTTCTCATCTAACGGGCTCTTCATGTTGAGGCCCTGGCTATTGGAGTCCTCCTTCTGGTGCAATGACTCCCACTTGTCTCTGTGTGCCCTAGGTTTTTGCCTAGGCTAGAGCTCTGATCATGTTTACCAGTTCCCTTATAGTATTTTCGAAAGCTTCTTGGCACTAGTACCAAGTCTGGGCTCCGTTCACTTCAAGAGTGGCAGGTTGGTGTCATTTAGGAGGTGTCATACCAACTATAGCACCTATTATGGGAGCAGCAGAATCCTGTTGAGGTTATGACTGATCCTCAAGTTAGCCAGTGGTGGCTCTTATGCTTCCGGTGGCTTTTCCTCTCACCATTTAGTTATAATAGTATGTCAAGGATGAACAAGATGTAGTGGGCCCCCTCCTTCTGGTGTCAAAATGTTGATGGTAAAATTTGGTCAACAAGTGTAAGTCTAGTGTTACCCCAAACTGCAAGTTGAGAGTGTAAGCTAATGGGAAAGAAAGAAGAAGAAGAAGGAGAACAACAAACACTAGAAGCTTTTATCATAGTTTGGCTAAAGCCAATCGGCCTCTACATCTACGATGATTTGTATTAAATCTATTTAATGGTTTTTGTTCGTGAGACTCAATGGAGACACAATGCTAAGTTACTATTTCGGTAGAGTGTCTACATGCGGTCTATTTTTCTTCTCCTTTTTTATAGAGGTCCCACCTATTTATAGGAGATGGGAGGGTTACAAGTGTAATTTGATAAGTAACAAAATGATTATTTTCATCTTATCGGGGTAATCAATGCTTGGTATCTAATAATAAATGTTAGGCAAATCATTGTCGAACTATTAGGGGCTGAGGTGTCGGTTCTGGAGGCTGAGCTATCAGTTGGGAATATATGACCTTTGCTAATGACTAGGCTTCCATACTAGTGCCCAACTTACTATCTTAGCATCCTGGACTTGCGCTAAACAATCTGCTGACCAGAGAAGTTGATCCCATTGCTGACCTCATTTGAAATGAATCTGCTGAAGGATGGTTAGGGTGTTGCGCTTTGCCTAGTGAGTTGGTGCCCTCCTTAGTGAGTGGGTCTTGTGTATTGACCTCGCCATGCGTCCTTAGTTCACGGATAGTGAGCTGGTACCTTGCTAAGCAACCTCAATTGTCAAGCAATCTAGGCCTCCTTTTCAGTTAGGCTTTGCTTCTTATTAGACCTTGGCCAGTCCATTTTGAGTAATCCAGAAAATACTCATAACAGAAAGTTTCTAAAATTATTTTCAATCAATTGTGATCATATCAAAATTAATTTTAAAGTTAAGAAAAGTTTCCATAATCTCGTGAACATAATTTAGGCAAGTTTTTCAAAATTGGTTGTGATTGCAATTAATTTCCTAAAATTTATTTACATGGTTAAATCATGATGCTGATTGATTGGCATAACAATCAATCTTGGTGGCTAGAACCACCATCTATGATGGTTGGAAAACAAGCCAACCATGCCAACAAGTTTTGGCCAGCTTGTTGTCCTCCATAGGCAGCGACTAATCCAACCAATTTTTATTGTCATTCATCTAACAAGTTGCCATGGCAGCAAGTCAGCTTTTTTCTGGTATATTTTTCATCAGAATATGTATTGGTTTGAAAAAATTTTCTGTAGAAAAAATTCTATACTTTGAATAAAAACTTTGATTTTATGAAATCAAGTTATAACATACATATAATCTCCATTATTACCATAATAATCAAATCTTTAATTACGAATTAATAAGAAATAACATGGGCTCTGATATCACAGTTGGGAAAATTGGATCTAAGCACATCAAATATGTTGATCAAATGCATTAAGTATGCATAGCAAAAATTTTAAAATTTCTCCCAAACATGGATCATTTTTTTGTTAATTAATTCATAAATAAGATATAATTCAAATAAACTACAATTAGTAATTTAAATTATACCTTCTCGAGAGTAGTTCTTAGAATCCTTGGTCTCCAAAATTGAGTTTAAACTCCAAGCAATTCCATGAATAAGCCCTATGATCAACTCTTTCTAATTGATCTTTAACATTAATAGTGATCCATATAAACCAAGTTGATTCAAAGCCTTCACCAAATTCAGATGATTGGTAGAGTAGGAATATAACCACTCAGCTTAAAGGGTGTTAGCTCTTTAAGAAATCATTATTCACTAGGGTAGGTTGAGTGTTTGAATGCAAAGAGGAGATGAGTGAGATCATAGAAAGAGTTGGCATATAACACTTGTGCTAGGGCTGAACAATAGTTATGTATTTGATTTGGTTGCTCTCCTCTTTAAATAAGAGAGTTTGGAGTATAAGTAAGAGCGAAAAAGCTTCATAAATGGCGCCCAAGCTAAGGTTGCCTTTTGTTTGTGTTGTCCATTCAAGGTGGATAGGTTGCATGCCCCTTAGGCCCAAAGAGTCCATATTTCTTATCCTAATGCTCTCTTTTTTGTGTTCAACAAGCCTAAATACTTTCTAAGGTTGAACAACAATTGTGTGTATTCAATTTGGTTACTTCCTTCTTTAAATAGGAGAGTTTAGAGCACAGGCAAGTGTGAAGAAGCTTCATGAATGGTGCATAAGCTAGAGTTGCCCATTGTTTGTGCTGTCCACTCAAGGTGGATAGGCGGCATGCCTCTTAGGCTTAACGAGTCCGTACTCCTTAACCTAATGCTCCCTCTTTTATGTCCAACAAGCCTAAACACTTTCTTATGAGTCCATACTCGTAAATCCTCTTTTGCAATCATTATTTAATTGTTTTAATTAACTTAAAGCAATTTCTAAGTGAGAAACTATTTCTCTGTTCTAGATCTCTTCTAGTGTTGATATAAATGTTCTTTAAATTTTAAATATCAACTGTGAAAATTTATTACTATTTAATAATTATGATCTCCATTAAAATTTTTAAATATTTGATTAATTAACACTTCTAATTGTATTATAACACTTAATTAATCATTTTAAATTTTTAAGATGTTCACCCAATTCAACTTTTAAGTTTATAATATTTTACGTTTTAACTTTTCTTTGACTTTGGATAAAAGAAATTATATTGTATGTCACTCATTAGGCTTCCATGCATGTTAGCAATGATTTCACTTACAAGCTTCTTAGTGAGCAGCTATTGACATCGATCAAATTATAAATTTATAAAACTGGGTTACCTAACTACTTTTAGTATATGGTAACATCTAGTTGAACCCAAAGATCATTTGTAGATATTATCAACCAGATTAAGAGATGTAAATGGGAGGGGTTGGCAGAACTATCACTACAAGAAATTCACGAATTTCCAACAGAATATTCCAACGGATTTTCCCACGGACGTATATCTGTTGGAATTATTCCAATGGGAATATGTATCAGTTGCACAATCTGTTGGAATATTACAACGGACTATACAGTCCGTCGTAAAATCCGTGAGAATATTCTAACGGATTTATTTCGTTGTAATATTCCATTAGAATAGTAAATAATTTGAACCGCACAGTATTAAATTCAAACGGATATAGTTTTCTGCGGAAGATTCCGTTGAAATATTCCAATGGATTTATATCCATTGTAAAGTCCGTTGGAATATCATTTAATTTATACGGTGCATTTATTAAATTCCAACGGAAATATTCCGTTGGAATTTTTGAAACCCTTATATCGTCCCCAATTTCATTTTCTGCAGATTGCGCGGTGTTTGTCGAAGGAGAAGCTCGTGTCCTCTCGTCGTCCATTCAACTCCAGTGTCGTTTCGTCTTTTTCTTCCTCATTTGAAGCTTATTCTGCGGCATAACAAAAGGTAAAAGCGTTTAATCGGTTGATTTTTGTGGTTTCTGCTTTGTATTCTTCGTTGTTGTAGTGTTTGTTG
>JANHAO010002429.1:0-28749 GCA_026873985.1 Saraca asoca
GAAATCTACTCACTCATAATAGAAATTAAAATTAGATTCATCATTAATGAATACTCTATAATATCCAAACACAAATGCAGAAAAACAAGTATAAAGATTGGAAGAGATAACCAAAGTGCCAAGTCATAAAATGAACTGGGATCTTCACAAAAGCTTCAATCCTACAAGAGTCTCTGATAATCTACTCAAAAAATGTCTCAAAAATTGAAAACCTAGCTAGCCTATCTGAAAACTCTCTTCCTCTCTAGTGGCTGCGCACATAATAGCTTAAATAGTAAGGTAGTAGAGGTCGAAACATGACCATATCCTAAGACATGGCTAGGGTGTGTTTCGAGCTGGAAAAGGAGAAATCTGGAGAAGAGAGATAGCACCAAACATGGGTTGGTTGTATCACAGGACACGGCCGTGTTTCAGGCTGTGTTCTCCTTGCTTCAGGCTGAGTTGTGTTCCTTGCAAGGGCTCCTCTTCTAGCTTTTCCTTAATCCAAATAGGCTTCAAATTTTCACTTTTATCCTCCTTTCTAAGCCTTCTTGCTAACCTACATAGAAAGATACAAAACAAAGTAGTACCAAGGAACAAAATACTAAACCAAAGCAAAAAAAGCAAAGAAATCACAAGTTAACAATGAATCAAGAGATTAAAATCAACATAATACTATGCATTTTGCCTATTTATTAGTTAGCCAAGTGGAAGATGGTGTAAAGAACTAAATAATCTTTATGCTCACTTTGTTTCACATGGATTAAGTGCCTAGTGTGGAAATAAATCCCACTTAAAAGGATCTAATTTTTAGAAGCAAGAAAGCTGATTTAAGTATATATCACAATAAATCAAGATATTCCGCTAACTCTAGTGAGACATTCAATCGAACACTTGGTGGTTAGATGGAGATGTAATCATTTGTATTACAAATTTATTATAAGCATTAAGAAACAAGAGGAGGCCAAGTGATAAAAGCTGATAGTTGGATTAGAAATGTTGAAAAGTGCAAGATGAATTAGAAATTAGAGTTAGTTAATTAAATAAATATTGTGGTTGAATACAAAAAGGTTAGAATTAATGTGAGATTCTTAATGCTGTGACACAGGTGTCTAGGTGATATCTCAAGAGAAGGATAGAGTGATTGATAAAAGAAAAGGTTTTTTATAACCTAGACTTGTCTTTTTTTATGTGTGTATTAATTGCATTAAGAGAGATACTCTTTGCTAAAGTTAGAGAAAGGAAAATGGGCCAGAATGTTTCATGTACAGGAGTTGATTGATAATAATATAAGTAAACTAATTACATTGAGTGATAAGGGTGGATATTGATATTTCACCTTTACTGGTGATTGATCAATTTTTGTTAAGTGAAATATCAACTAAAAAGTTAGAATTATTAAATTCTTTTGGGCCATTTAAAGTTAAGATTAAACTAAAGAATGGTAAGAAAATCAAGTGTGTCAATTCTGATAAAAGTGGTAAGTGTTATAGAGATATTATAAACTAATGTAAATACTAATTCTTTTGTAAGATATCTCCAAGATTGTGAATTTTGGGCTACCAACCTTATGCATTGGAACACTCGAATAGGATTGGATCTAAAAAAGGTTGAAATGCACATTCATGGGCATGATTAGATGCATGTTGGTGCATTAAATTTTACTAGACTTTGTGTATGCAGTGCTTTAAGGACAGCAGTATATATTCTAAATTAAATCCTTACTAAGTTTGTATTTAAAACCCTATATGATTTATTGTAGAGGAAAAACCTAGTCTTAAGCATTTCCATGTTTGGGGTTGCAAGGCTAAAATGAAGCTATTTAAAAGTCATGTGTGAATCATAGATCGTTTTGATGATCCATAATGATGTGTGAGATCATAAAGAGTTCCCTGTTGATTGCAAGCTTGTTGGATGCAAAAGGATCTTTAAGACTGAAAGAGATATTCAAGGGGTGATTGAGATGTATATGACCATATTAGTGGCAGGGGGCCACATTCAGAAAGAAGGCTTTGATTATAGAATATTTTCTTATTTGTTTTAATTAAAGACTCGTTTGGAATTGTTATAGCACTGGTAGCTCATTTTGACCTAAAGCTTCACCAGAAGCATGACGACCTTTTTGAAAGGTTATTAGCAAGAAATTGTTTGTGTGAACTAACCAGATGATTTCTAAGAGAAAAGTAAGGAACACTTGGCATGTAAATTTAAAGAATTTATAAATATGATTTGAATTCTTGTTGGTTATCATGATCCTCACGTGATAGGTGGATCTCCAATCTTGTCCATAAATTGGAGCAGCTTGTTGATGCATTTGCCTAGTTGGCCTCTCCTCTTAAGCTTCCTACCATAATTGTTAGAGCTCTCTTCTGGGTGTAGTGGCCCCAACTTGGTTTTGTGCACCTTGAGCTTGTGCCTGTGCTAGCATTCTAACCACATTAGCCAAATCTTTTACTGTGTTCTCTAATGCCTCCTAATGTTAATGCCACATTTGCACTCCATCGATCCTAAGAAAGATAACAGTAAGTTGGTGATAGGTTGTTGGAGGCAAGTTGAAGGCAATACCTATGGTGAGATAGTGAAAGTGCCTACCGTGGGATGAACTGATTCCCACTATTGTTCTACGTGGCCTCCCGATTAGTCAATTGGAACATTTGAACTCCTGATGGCTTTTCTTCTAGCCATTGCAATTGAATGGAAAATCTACTAGAAAATTAACCAGAATGCAGTTTAGGCCCTCTTTCGAGCACCAAAATGTTGACATGTGAATTCAATCAACCCAAGTTTAGTAACCCTAAACTACAAACTAATAGTGTAAAGAGAGAGAGAGGAAGAACAAGGAGACACCAGAAATTTTTAATATGGTTCAACCTATTGCAATGCTTACTTCCATAATTATGGTATTTTGTCTATCTATTTTGGCAGAGTTTTTTGGTATTTGTTTGGGTGTTTATACTTTTTGCAGAGTTACAGGTTCTCTCTATTCTTTTAGAGTATCTGTTTCTCTTTAGGGATCCTCTCAGTCTAAAATTGGTTCTCCTTTGTACAATGATTTCAACCCTTATTTATAGTTGCTGGGATGTACAATCTTAATATATTCCAAAAAAGGAAAAATAATAAATCACTTGCAAGTTGATGTCTATAAGTTGATTCATGCAAGTTGGTCCCTTATCGGGTTTAGCCACAGTGAGTGTGCTTTGACCTATGGGCTAGACCTAATGACCTGAGGTTGTTGCTAACCTTTGACTAGTGATTTGTGCTCGCGTTTGGTGACCTGATGCCTTGCTTCAGTGACCTCAATCCCAGTTGAGCTAGGCCTTTATTAGCCGGGCCTATCCATTGGGCTTTTACTAGCCCATTTGAGTTATATGTAGCAATTTTTTATTGTTGCAAGGTTTAGCTTTGCTATAAATAAAAAATGTTGTAATGACTTAGTAGGGTTACAACAAGACTTGTCTCTACTTATACCCTAGTATAGTTGTAGTTGTCCTATTGAGATTTTATTTTTAGTTTCTCTCCCTTTTCTCCACTAGGGTTAGAAGGAATGAACCTACAAAGGAACTTTCACTATAATGGATTACCAAGTAGCGTTAGGTACAATTTTATTATTATTCAATTCAATTTATTTGCATAGATCTAATGCTTTGTAACATGATGCAAGAAATCATGATAATTAGTTATTTTTAATTTATCCATTTTTCTCACATATTATCCTCATTTTTTTTTATCATTTTTATCCTTATTTTAATAATAACAACAAAGTCTCCTTTTTCTTTCTCTATTTCTTTATTGTCATTTTTAGTAATTTGATGCTTAAAAATAATTTTTTTACATATCATTTATTAACGTTGGAATTTGGTTCACACGGAAAGTCTCAAACTCTAGCCAATGGAGATGAATTCTTGGACCCAAAGCTATCTTCTGAAGCATGAGTGTGAAAGGAGAGGAAGAAGGACAGAACTAGACGGTGTTTTAATGTTGTTCGGCTAAATCTAGGCGGTATTAGACCCTACGTCCACAGCAAAATTTTATTATGCTAGAAAGTGTTTACAAAGCGTTTGCTTACTGTTCTTTTTCTCAGCCTCCCCCTCTTCTAGCAATGAGTTCCTATTTATATAGGAAGGAGGGGTTACATGTAATGATTACAAGCTATAGTTCTGTTACATCAAGAAATAAATGTAAAAAGATAGAGGAAATCCTGCAATCTGGCTGTTGCAAGCTACTTTTTATGGGGTGGGCCCTTCTTGTCAGTTGCAAGCTAACATAAGTCTGCTTGGCTTTACCAAGCTCATGGTTGAGCGAGGTGTTTGCCTTCCTAAATAGAGATTCTTAACTTGGGAGGTCATTATTGGAGCTCATTCAGTGAGCTCGAGAGTACTACAAGCTCAAACGGTATGGTCATTCAATCAGGCGAGCTTCTCATGTTTTCGCTACATTACCTTTTAGTGACGTATGAGGAGGTTTCCGTTGGATGCCTTCAACAAGCTGGACAATTTTTTGGTGTTTGTTGGTCCCTTGTTGGCCTATTCCTCGAAGTTGATTTTTATGCATAACATAAGCCCCCAACTCTCAGTTCGCTTTGCAGATTGGGAGTTATGATGTTTCTAAGGCTTTGTCTGTTTTCTTGGTCAAAGTTTTTGCTTGTCTGAACTGTCATTTCAGGTTTCCTTTCTATCTTTTCACTCTACTTCAAACCATGCTTTTTCCTGTTTGTAGATTTTGACCATTGGCATGGCACTTTTGCTTGTTTTGGGTCGTTTGATTAAAGTCTGCTAGATATCTTCTGAATTTTTCGATGGTTCGAGTGGTCTTTTTATACCTTGGGGGGTCTTCTTTCCTCTTTGTAGAAGAGTTTGATGCAGGAGTCTATTGGGCCCCCTACATTTTTGATAACTTGGCTTCCAATGAAGCTTTTTGAGGCGTGGATGGTTTGTTACAGAATGTTTGGAGGTATGGATATCCTGTTACACGTGGCTTCCTTGTAGGATTTATCTTGTGGGCTCCTGGGGAGTCTTATGCAGATCTTGGATTACCTCCCCCGGGCCCTTCCATAGAATCTAGCATCGTCGGTCGGGCTCTTGGTGCCTTTTTGAATTGCACGGGGTCTGGTCCAGAAGGAACCATCGGCTGGGGATGGGAAGACTGCAAGAGTAGAGTTGCTGGTCTTCCTGCTGGTGGGAGTTCATCTTCTGATAGCCAACTCTCGGATCTCCCCTTTCTTGCCGGAATGGTAGTATTAGGCTTTTCTGCCTTTTAACTTTGTACTTTGAATCTCCCGATGTAATTTTCCCTCGTTGAATGAGGCCTTTTTAATGTATGAGCTTCCCTGCTTAGCTCTTGAATATTGTAAGGGATGCTTTGTGCATTACTATATGTAAATCTTAGTAGATTAATAAAACATCTTTCTAACCAATCAACCATGTTTTTAATCCTTTGATTTTTCATGATTCGATCACCATTGGCAAGCAAAAACTAGGTCACATATGAGTTGCACCTGATGAGAGATCGCATGTAAGCTGCAATCTTTTGGTCACATGTTAGTTGCGGATACTTAGTTGCATAGGAGCTACAACCAATTTAATCCAGCATTCTTGCTGTGTTCGGCTCATTAACTCATTATTGGGTTCGAGTGTGTTGCTGAGGTAGGCTCCAAGGCCATATTACCCTTGATTTTGTTTTCGTTTTGGTAAGGTAGGCTCTTAGGCCATCTCACCCTCGATTTCATTTTTATTGTCGCGAGGTAGGCTCTTAGGCTGTCTCACCCTTGGACGAGTTTTTGTTACGAGATAGGCTCTTAGGCTATCTCACCCTCAGTTTCATTTTTGTTGTTGCGAGGTAGGCTCTTAAGCCATCTCACCCTCGATTTTGTTTTCATTTTTTGTTATTGCAAGGTAGGCTCTTAGGCCATCTCACCCTCGATTTCGTTTTCATTGTCGCAAGGTAGGCTCTTAGGCTATCTCACCCTCGGATGAGTTTTCATTGTCATGAGGTAGGCTCTTAGGCTGTCTCACCCTCGGTCTTGTTTTCATTTTTTGTTGTTGTGAGGTAGGCTCTTAGGCCATCTCATCCTCGATTTCATTTTTGTTGTCACGAGGTAGGCTCTTAGGTCGTCTCACCCTCAGACGAGTTTTCGTTTGTAAGGTAGGCTCCTAGGCCGTCTCACCCTCGATTTCATTTTTGTTGGCTCATTGCTAGCTAGGTAGCGTTTCAGAGTTTTGGCCAATCGGCTATGAATTCGATAGGTTCAACGTAAAGTGGTTCTTTTTCAAATAGCATTCCACTGGATAATTCATGCAAACGTTTCAAAATCATAGTCAATCTTACAGGATTAGAATATGGTTCTGATGGAAGGCTTTGACTCTTGTCCAGTGACTTGCTGGGTTTGCTGAGCTTGCTGTTCTGGCGGCCTTACCACATAATCCTATAACCGACCCTTTCTAATGAGGTCTTCTATGACATCTTTTAGTGCCCAACATTTCGAGGTGGTGTGTCTGACCTCATTGTAATAAGCACAAAATCTGCTTGGATCTCTGGACTTGATGGAGGCTCTCATCAGCCTGGGCCTCCTGAAGTCTTCATTGTGCCTTTCTGTAGCAAAGATCCTATCCTGTGTGTCTGATAGGATAGCGTAGCTTTCATAACGACCTCCAGATCACTGAGGTCTTGCCTTTTTCATGAATTGAGAACTAGGGTCGTGACTGTGACTCTCATCGCTCCTCTTTTGGCTCACGGTGGGACCATTGGTGTCCACCTTTTGTTTAGGCTCTTCAGGCCTGAAAGTTTCTTCCCATCTTATTTGCTTAGCAGCTCGCTCATAAAATTCGGCAAGGTCTCGAGCTTAGGATTTATAAAGGCTTTTATACAGCTTTCCATCTTTGTAGAGTCCCGTTGAAATCACTGTTAAGATGCTTTACTCTAATAGATTTTCCATGGAGTTGGCTTCATGCCTAAATCTAGTTATATAATCTTTTAGCGATTCACTCTTGCGCTGAAAGATCATTGCGAGGTGGCAAAGAGGTATGAGCTACCTTTTCAGTACCCAATATTGATCAACAAATTTCCTTTGGCACTCTTCCCAACTGTTGAAGCTATGAGCCGGGAGGTTTTTGAATCATGCCCGAGGTATTCCTCCTAATGTGGCTAGGAAGACACAGCATTTCACCAGAGGGTTAGTTGTTTGAAGGTCCCTTTGGATATTAAACGCATTCAAATGGTCGCTCGAGTCACTATTCTCATCATACAGTGAGATCGTGAGCACTTTGAGTTTCCATGGGAGGGGTTGCATTTTTATCTCTATAGAAAATGGTGAACTTTCCTCATATCGAGGTTGGTTACTTTATGGTTGCAGGCCCTCTTCTAGCTGCTTCAGCCTTTGGAGGACTTCCTCCATTATCCGGTCTCGTATTCGGGTTGAGGGGCAGAGCTTTCCGCTCATTGTGAGCCCCCTAGTCGCTGACTGATGTGATCTTCGTGAGTTTCTTTTTGGGCTTCTTTACGAAGCTACTGGAGTTACGCCATGATTTCTTCTTGTCTTTGTGCACCCTGAGCTTGTGCTTGCACCAGTGCATTCACAGTTTCGGCTAACACCTTCATCATACCTTTAAGTGCTTACTGAGGTTGGGGAGACGCTTGTGCCTCTCCTATTTTAGGGAAGTCATTTTGTTAACGGTGAACTTTGGTAGTGGGAATGTCTGCCGGCTATGTAACTGGAGTGTTTGAACTCCTTGTGATCCTTCTTCTCGCCATTGCAAAGTTACTGGGAACAATTCAAAAAGCAGATAGGTCCCCACAGATGGCACCAAAATGTTAACGTTGGAATTTGGTTCACATAGAAAGTCCCAAACTCCAGCCAACGGAGATGAATTCTTGGACCCAAAGCTATCTTCTGAAGCGCAAGTGTGAAGGGAGAGGAAGCAAGACAGAACTGGATGGTGTTTTAAAGTGATTCGTCTAATTTCGGGCGGTACTGGATCCTACGTCCATGACAAAGTTTTATTATGCTAGAAAGTGTTTACAAAATGTCTACTTACTGTTCTTTTTCCCAGCCTCCCCCTCTTCTAACAATGAGTTCGTATTTATAGAGGAATGAGGGGTTACATGTAATGATTACAAGCTACAGTTCTATTACATCAAGAAATAAATATAAAAGACAGAGGAAATTCTGCAATTCGGCTATTGCAAGCTGCTTTCTATAGGGTGGGCTCCTCTTGTCGGCTACAAGCTAGCATAAGTTTGTCAGCTTTACTGAGCTCGTGGCTGAGCAAGGTGTTTGCCTTCCCGAATAGAGATGCTCAGCTCGGGAGGTCGCTATTGGAGCTCATTCAACGAGCTCGGGACTGCTGCGAGCTCGAACAGTATGGTCATTTGACGAGACGAATTTCTCATGTTTTCACTACATTACCTTTTACGACGTGCAAGGAGATGTCCGCTGGACGTCTTCAGAAAGATGGACAATTTTTTGGCGTTTGTTGGGCCCTTGTTGGCTTGTTCCTCGAAGCCGATTTTTACACATAACATCATCCAAATAAGAATAGATTATGTGTAATTAATTATCAAAATATATTATCAAATATAAAATGAATTATGTATAATTAATTTTTAAAAATTAATTATATTTATACTCTATTATTCCGTTACTATATCAAATGATACCTAGGTGAATTTTCTCTTGCAATGTTTGAGGGATTGAGTTTCTAACTTTTAATAAATTTCATAACTCTTAAAAAGTCAATGCCATCTAAATTTCGTGAACATTATGAGAAATTGAGTGTGAAGTGAATCCCTTTAATGAGAATTTGAACTAATTTTTTAGAGCATTTATAAAAATTGAGGCGCATAAGGCAAAAATAATAGGAGTTTATACTACAAGAAACGGGCCTTTTTTCAACTTCAATTTTGTGACAGTAGAAAAAAAAAAAAGAGAAAAAAATCTCGAAACAGCCATTAGGCGTATGGTTTCCAATGGAAACCATTGACCACATGGTTTCACTCTACACACTATTACTTTTGTTTAATCTCAAGCCGCATGATTTAAATAGATTTCATATGTATAGATTATTTATTTCCAATTGAAACTAAGACATACTTAATACATATTAAGCATCCAATGTAATCAAGAATAGCATTTTTGTTCGTAAATTTAAAATTCAATTGGGTGGAATTGCAATGATATTAAGAAATTTTTGTCATAAAATAGATTTAATTATTATTTATTTGTCCAAATAATTTAGAACAACATATTATAAAAATTATTAAAATACTTAATATGTTAAAATATTTGAAAATATAAGTTTCCCTTATAATTTCATATAATTTTTATTATTATTTTAAGGACAAACTAAATTTAAGAATGTATGTTTAATTTACATAAATTAAGTACAATAAATATGTTCCAGTTTTAGATACTCAATCATTAAAAAAAGGCACATTTGGAGTATATATATTAAAGACATAGTATAATAAAATAGAATTTTAATTATGCTTCTATTACTAAAAAGATCTGGTTAATAAAACAAGATGTTAAATATGCTATCATAAATCCATGATTTTCAATTAACTAAAGCTGCACCAATATTAGACTTTGCTTTAAGATAAACCATTTAAAACAACAAATAGTTTATTTATTACTTTAAAATAAATTTCAAAAGTTATTAAAATACTTAATACGTTACAATATTGAAAATATCAACTTTCCAGTAAATTTGTATACCATTTCTTGCAAAACGTCTTTTGCGAATTTTGTGTGCACGTGTTTAGATAATTTTACAAACTCATTGGAGAATTTCTTTGGGAAATAAAAACTAGAATGGAAAAGTGTAAAAATGAGAGAAATAAAGTATACCATAATGGACATATCTTGAAGACAAAATCTGATTTTAAGAAATGGCATTTTAATTTTTCATAAGCTTAGCATTGTAATTATGCAATAGTTTTTAGATTCTCAATTATTAAGATTAAGAAATATTTAGTACACAAGCACATATGGTGTATTTACCACATTCCTTTTTGGAGCAAACTGAAATTGAGAAAAGTATAACTAATTTATATAAATCAAATACAAAGGACAAATTTTAAGATCCCCAATTGAATAAAATGCAATATTCATAAAATTTAAAACACAAATTCTTGATATAAAACAAACTGGGTGATTATTCTGAGTTTAATAGTTCATCGCATTATTTGAAGCATCACTTAACTTATTTATTTATTTTTAAAATAATTACAAATCTTCTAAAATATTTAATAAGTTAAAAGTATATATATATATATATATATTGATAAACTCATATGCTAAAATTTTGTAACATCTCTTATGTAAATCCTATTCACCCATGGTTCCGACACTTTAAAGAAATATAACCGGAAAAATTCTCAAGCCCATTAAGAAATTTTGGGGTATTACAACACACATGCCAAGACAACTCATGTTCTAGGCACGTCTAAACATCAATGTCCAATATTTTTCTACATTGGTATTGTGCTTACGTGAATTTGCAAGGGCTAAGGCCATTTAACCTAAGAAGCAACTTATGGATCGTAATTAAGGAAGTGACCTTCAGAAAAAGCACTCAAATTGAAACCCAAATAATTTTTTGGCAACACTAAACTTCTTACCCTGTTCCATCTATGATATAAGCTCATTAGAGTGTAAGTATTAATCTTCTGGCCTCTAAGGCCCATACTTATGGCCCAATAGGTTAACACAAAGCTTATTCACCCTATTTATCTATTTGGGTTGAGAACCTAAAGATACTGCCTTTACTTGCCTACATGACATGCCACTACTACAAGGGTTAAACACCCACCTCTTTAAACAATTTCTAAAACTAAGCTATTTATCATTTTCTTGGTCTCCAGACCCTCTATTACGAGCAACTTCTAAAGATAAGCTCCTTATCACTTTTTTGGTCTCTAAACCCACTTCTAAAGTTAAACTACTTATCACTCTTAGTTTTTGGAACCACTACTACAAGAAACTTCTAAAGCTAAACTATTTCTTACTCTCTTGGTTAGCAGATCCTCATGCAGATGGCCATTGTGCCAGCGTGCTTGTGATATGCTATAGAAACCTAAACTAATAGGTTTGTGTGGAAGGCATTGTGCCAACTAATGATTCTCTCGATTAGGGGCAATGACCAACTTGGACCATAGGGATGGATATCGCCCTCCCATCAAGCTCTTAAGGAACTTCTTGTGAATGTGGTATGATAAGATTGGAGTAGAGCTACGCCTACAAAGCATAGAGAAGTGAGCATTTTACACTTAACTTCACTCCTGTAGATCATTTAAAGTAAGTGTGAGTAAGGAAACACACTTAGCCAACCTTATCCTTAGGTAATACCATTGCCCTTAAATGCCCTATCACCTTAAACACCTTCCTTAAGCTGCTTATTAGCCCAAAACTTCCTTATGACCAGCCCCTATTATCTCTTGTAAATCTAACCCTTATAAAGAGATTGTTACACTTCCCTCATTAACTCTCATAAATGACTAAGACCTTCTAAATAGTATCCCTATTCTCACTTCCATGAACATCTACATCCCAATAGACATTAGAGATCTTCAGACACACCTCAATCTACAAGAACGTTTGAGCACACCTAGACCTCCCTAGATTTTTAAACATACTAGATGCACAGAAGACCTGAAACTAGGACCCACTTAGGACTTTTTAGCCCTATGCTCTTTTTGCTCTGCTTAGTAACCCTTGCTTAAGGTGCTTACTCCTTAACTCATAGCAACCACCTTCACAAGCTAGTTCTACTACTATACTTATACCTCCAAGCTCTCGAACACCTCCCTCTCATATTTTGGCGACACCGTTAAGGAGGTACATATAGTAATGGCTTCTAAGAACAAGGTGGTTCCAAATGGTAGTGGCAGAAATGATGACAATTTTGTCACTACTCCTCAAGTAAAATAAGGAGTGTACCCATTTGGGTTACCTCTAGATTTTACTTCTAAGATAGCTAGTGCTTTATGTGTAGTAAGTAAATCTATACAAATAAGAGCAGAAGTTATTTCAATGACTTTGTTCCATTTGCTAGGTGAAGTTGAAGTGCAAACAATAGGAGCTTATCTAAACACCTCAACCATTGACCCTTGGTAGGAGTTGACTAACAGATTGTGGGCTAGTGTTGTCATAGGTCACTTTTCTATCGTTATGGGGACTACATTCATGAAAACCATGCCAGTCTTTGTTTTAAGAGATTTGATAAGAAACTAGTAGGAAATGAGTTAGACCCTCTCTAAGATTACCTTCTTCCTAGGTAAGACGACTCAAAGGAATCAATTTTGAACTTTAAACGCATAACAACATTTGGCTTCTACAACTACGGTACCAACATTTGCCATAATAGAGTCTTTGCATGATTAGTACAGGGGACCCCAACAAAGACTTGTTACAAAAATAACAGGTGATATAAGGAGAGCTTAATCTGTTATGTTCTTAGATGTACAATGGTCACCATTTTTATCTCACAAGAAGTTGATACTTTGTCACAATCATCTATGATCACCCATAAGGATATTAGGTGTCTCTTTGAAGAGGTTAAGAAGGGTGTAGTAATGGACATTGACTTCAAACCACCTTGCCTTTATAAGTTATCCATTCACCCATACCTTGTGGGTTATTAACCACTTTTACTCCAAAAGTTTGAAGGAAGTAAGGATATTAAGGAGCACATCCGTCAATTCATTGATGATTTAGGAGTTTTTAAAGTAAATCATGATCTACGACTGAGAGAAATGTCAAAGTCCTTGTGTGGAAAGGCTTACTCATGGTATACAAAGCTCTAACCTGAGTCCATTGGAACCTGGAAAGAAATTGTAATAGCCTTCTACAATAAGTTCTTCATGACCAAAGGAAATACCTATCTCATTGACTTAGGAAGGATTAGATAGAGAAAGAGGGAGGATGTTGTTTAGTTTGTTAAAAGAAACAATCATCGAGCATAAGAATGCCAGGAGGAGGATGCCAAGTCTGCATTAGTATAGAGCTATATCGCAAATATGAAAGATCTAATGACACTTTATTTACATCATGGAGGTATTCATACTTTCCAGTAGTTAATAACTGAATGGGAAGGGTTTCATTTTCTCTCAAGTAGCAAGCTCACAAGACTAAAAGCTATGATGACAAAGATAACAAATGTTTATGGCAAAGCCAACAAGTAAGAAGAAAGCACCTACTTATGGACTTGGCTTCCAAAAAAGCAAAGACTACAATCAAACCCCCCACCAATGACTTACAACAGCAAGCTAAAACCAGATAAATGGAATGGGAAACCTCCTCCACCATTTATTACTCCATAAATAAGGTATATGCTCTTCTAGCTACTTAGAAGGAAGATAGGCTTATAACCTTACCAATTCAAGTAGGGATACTGACTGAGGCATAGAAGAAGGCTTCTCACTTCTGTAGGTACCATGGATCCCGAACCCATGCCACATAAGGGTGTTGCATACTGAGAAGGATATTCAATGATAAGATAGAGAATGGGAAACTGAAGCTTGATGATGAAGACATAAATGTTAAATCACTTCCGAAGCATGATGTCAATATGATCTCTTGCACAACATACACTGTTGTGAAGGAACCTGATAATGAAATCACTAAAATACAAATAGCCAAAGCTATAGATACCTCAATGGCCCAAGTGCTAATTAAGACCTCCAATTTTCAAAACTTCTTTGCTCTGATAGGGTTCGATGAAGAAGAAAAATATCAGGCCTCATTGGTTATTATGAAGATTTCACAAGCAAGGGGAGGAAATTGTTATGCAATAGAAAGACAACTCAATAAGATGACATGGGCTCAAAATGTAGCAATTGTGTTTAGAGAATTTGATAGACAAGTATCTTATACAGTGCACAACATGTTACTCTACTTAGAAGCTACTGTTGAAGAAAGGACCGTGAGAAAAGCTTAGACAAGGGGTTAGCAGTTAGCATTTTGCCCATGTCCTTAATACAAGCAATCAATTATCTTGAGAAGCGAATAGTCTAGACATCTACAATCCTAAATACATTCAAGGGGTTCCTGATTCAAACAATAGAACAAGCCATTATAAGAAAAACATTATTTTGGGATGGCAAAATCCATGGGAAATGTCAAAAAAACTGCTTCAAATATGGTTTTCCACGGAAAATTTTATGTGGTTTCCCACAGAAATTTTTTTGTGGAAACCATTTTCCATGGAAATTTTTTTGTGGGAAACCATTTCCAATAGATTTTTCAATGGATTTATTGGACTAAATTTTAAAAATAATTAAAAAATTTCTTGCAGTTTTTCCCATAGATTCTTTCATCGAAAATTTTTTCCCACAATTTTTTTTTAAAAAAGGTGCTTCAAAATTTTGAAAATAAATAAAAATAAATCTCCCACATTTTTTTAGGAAAATTCGCCTCAAAATTTTAAAAAAATATATTCAAATTTTAAAATTATCTAATAGTTGAAAAATCAATAAAAAAAATTACAAAATCAATTCATGAATTGTTATAATAAAAAATATGAGCGGACACTATAACAAAATCAAAGATAAAGAAAAAGGGTTCAATCAAAACTAAATTAATTATGACATGTTAGATATACCAAATACATAACGGTGCAAACTACAAAAGCAGCTATAATTGGAGTTATTCACAAGAATGTATGGTTTAAGGCAATGTATCTCAGTAAGGCATTTTCATAATGACACATGAGAATCCGATTCATGACATAGCTTTCAAAGAAGCAAAGCACATGAAGTTGTAGCTATTGATTTTACCTTGCTTTCAGATGCAAATATCTATAATGACATAGAGCCTACTGTAAACATGGCCAAACATTTAAGTCAACTGCAGATTTAAAAGTACTTATCTTTCACTTTTTCAAAGATTTTATTGAATAAGCCTATTATCTCCTTGTCTCAAACTAGTACAAGAGAGAAGTGTATGAAATTAAGAAACAATAAGATATTTCAATTTCCTTATATCACAATTGCAGGGGCCGTGCCTCCTTTATAACTACACATGTAATACAACTAAAGCAAAATTCAAATGTAAAGTTCTGATGTATTATAAACAAGCTGAAACTTGGAACCACTCAACCTCGTTAAGTATTTCCTTGGCCCATCCATCCACATAAATTATCTCTATAGGTTAAAAACATATTTGATACCTTGTCCTTCACCATTGCAAAGACCAAAGAGCTTCAGAACTTATATTCATATACGAAGGTTAGCTATTTCTTAAAGAGCTTCAGAAACAATTTAAAACTGATGAATAGGGACTTTTACATTCCTAATTCCAAGTGTCAGTATTGACTTCCCATTACTAGGTGAAAGAAAGAAAAGGAATGAAGAAAGAAACTTAAAAACTTTAAAATTGTCAGCAGTACCCATAAAACCTTCAAAAGAAAGAGTTAAACTAGACATCTGTTGGAGGGAAAAAAATCCTACATACCGTTGCAACTTAGATATTCAACCAAAATATATATATATATATATGTATATATAAAAAAAAAAAGGGAAGAAAGGCTGTGATTTTTCATATGAAACCAACTTACCCCGTTTGTCAAAAATAGAAATTAAATCACAAGTTAGAGAAAAAAAAAAGGTATTCATTCAAAGAGGCAAAGTGGTAGCAGGGATGAGTCTGCGATTTAAAACAAACTAAAATATGCGTTTTTCATCAAGCACAGTGAGAGAAACAAAAAGAACAAGAGAAAAGTTTCATACCCAGCCACTGAAGAGCATTGATTATGCAAGTCAGATTCAAAACCAGCAATTTAATGTAGAGGAGTCATCAAATCATAGTTTGCTTGTCTCAATTGGTTAAACCAATGATTAAACTAATTTCATATAAAACCAATACCCATTGATTGAATGCTGTTTGTTAGTTTAACAAACCCACATCACTCCTGACATTGTCCAAAGTGACCTCTAGCCACCAAATGATTGATCTGAGCTAAATGATTTGTGCTGGCAAGGAAATAGTCGAGAAGCAAGGGCAAACCTTTAGGACTAAGTCAAATGACCAATAGCTCTTTGTTGATCGGCTGGAGGTGCAGGATCAGCCACATGAAAGTCTAAGCGAGCGAACCTCTTAACCACCACACAACAATTGGCATGACCTAGACATGCACAAGTAACATGATCATAATAACCGCCCAGTGAGATTCTCACTCATGCTACCAATATACCGAAGACATGTGGCCACACATCATTCATTTCGGAGAATGACAATTAGCACACTTGTCACTTATATAAATGAATAGGTATATCCTCTAGCACATCTCCATTACACTTACTAAAACTTAGCATGAGAATTGACTTAAGCATTGGAGTGTGCTCGATGAACTACTTCCGTTGTGGACAACTGACTTTGCTATTTGTGTAGGTCATCATGTAGTTGGTTGGCACTCTACTGATTACTTTTTCTAAGAAGAAGAGTTTCATTTGATGCCATCTATAGCTTTCTAAGCCACCTCATGTCACAATGTTCTCATTCACGTTTAGCTCATGCTCTATCCCTAAATAGACACCACAATTGTGAAAAGGCTCATAGTGAGCATAATTAGGATTAGATGGTAGAGAAAGCTTATAGAGTTATTACCGAACTCAAGCATGACACATTGGCCGAGTAGGTTCACTAATTACAAGGGGAGTTGGAAGCTTTCTATCCTGCATAAACATGACCAGCTTTTCTTCCATCACCCTAGTTCTCCAAGCCCTATCCTCATCAAAATTAACTCGACTACCACCCCCATGACTTATCCCCAACTTACTTTATCCCATTACACATTGAGCCACTATAGCACCAGTAATGCCTGGCACCCTCTCAATTAGATCAAGCCCCTAACCTCATCATTCCCCCTCTAATGAGCAACTTTACCAATCCATTGTTGAATCACCATCTCTTCCACCCTTAAGCTTCATAAAAACCATGGCTTTGCTGAACATGGCTGACTTCTGCTACCATGTACAAAATCATGTCATCCGTACACATGAGCCTTATGACTCATTGAACCTAACTGTAGACCTCACCTAGAGTTCCAAGCAACTATCTTCTTGTCAAGAGAAAAACCACCCATTCTTGGTGGCAATTATGGCCATTCCTTCCCCCACCCATTTCAAGCTACCAACCCATATTGATCTATATGACAGAATGTCTGACCCTTAGGAGCACCTAGAGGCATTCCAGGCCTCAATGGTGTTATTAGTGGCTCTGAATGTCATTATGTGCTACGCCTTCTCTACCACCCTGAAGAAGGTTAGTTTACATTAGTTCACAACTTTGCCAAGATAGTAAATTGATAACTTCTACCAATTAGCTAATATGTCTTCCACCCACTTCACAACTAGCAGGGCACCTAGAAGAACGTTAGTGGCTTTAGTCAATTTCCAATAGGGACATTGTGAGACCTTTAGAGAATATCTTGCACATTTTAATGCCTAGCACTAGAAATAAAAGACCATAATAAGGGCATCGTAGTGCACCAAATCAGCTATGGTCTCTGATTTGGCCATTTCCCCCTCTTATTAGCCAAGTGACCTATGGTTTCTCTCTTAGAGCTATTAGCTTGATCAAAGAAGTATATTAATGATGAGGAAGTTAAGCTTGCTTAACAGCAAGCCAAGCAAACATAATCTGACAACACATCATCTAGAGATAGGGGCCCCGAGTGGGAGAGACCCTCCGAGGATTGTATAATAATTACGAGTAGCTAAATGTACCAATGAACTGCATCATGTAGGACATCAGAGCTATTGATGAAGTTTCCCCCACAAAAGTGGAGAAATTTTCTCCTAGTCAACAAATCAAAGTTTTGTAAGTTTTACTATGATTACAAACATTACACAAATGATTATGTTACTCTAAAGGATAAGATCAAAGAACTTATAAGGAGGGGCACTTCTCAAAGTACAAGAAGTTTTGCACAAGAGATGGGGAAAAAGAGGGAAAAAAAGAACAAGACTATTCTCTGTGACCCGTTCAGTCAGAAAGCAAACAAGTTGAGATGCCTTTTCCAATCTTGGGGATGGTTAAGACTATTGTAGGAGGCTTTGCAGAAGGAAAAACATCCAAAAATACTAGGAAAAGGCACCTTCAGACAGTAATGGTGGTGAAGGGAAAGAAGAAGAGAGAGTAGTACGAGCCAACCTGTTTCACAAAAAAAGACTTGGGCAATATTAATTGGGACCATGATGATTCAATGGTAATCTTGGTGCTATTACACAACTTCATCGTTAAGAGAATACTCATCGATTAGAGAAGTTCTAATGATATCTTATATTTGCATGCAGCTAATACCCTAAATATTCCAAAAAAAACATGTATAAACCTTACACAAGTATCTTAACTGGTTTCATAAGAGGCCAAGTTTAGGTGGAAGGAGTAGTGACCCTGAGGTTAGCCTTAGGAACTCAACCGCTAGTAAAGAATTTAAATGTCACTTTCCTTATCATGGCCACCTCTAACAATATCTACAATACGATTTTGGGGAAACCATCTTTAAATCAAATAGGGGCCATCGTCTCCACACCCCACTTATTAATGAAATTCCTAATAGCAGAAGGAATTTGAGAAGTTTAGGTTGATCAATAAGTGACCCATAGATGCTATATGGCTAGTTTGGCTAAGAGTCAAGAGTGTACCAGTGGGACAAAGTTAATGATTGCCAACTAAAAGGATAATTAGTACCAAATGGTAGACTCGACTTTACTCAACATTCAGTAAGATAACCCATGTCAACTAAAGCTAGACTTCAATTTAGAAGAAGTGCATATTTTTTGGGAGAAAGATGGAAGGACAATAAAAATTGAGGCCAAGCTCACAAAGAAGGATAGATATTAGCTAATAAGGCTATTCGAGGAATATATTGAGATCTTCACTTGGACATCTGCAGATATGCCAGGAATTGACCCAAGTGTGGCCTGCCATAGATTGTCGGTTGATCTAGGCATTAAACCTTTGCAGTAGGAGAAGAGAAGCCAGGGTGCCAAATGATAGAAAATAATTAAACAAGAAGTGGAAAAGTTGTTGAATGCAGGATTTATTAGGGTAGTCCCGCACACCACATGGCTAACAAATGTAGTCCTTGTCAAAAAGGCCATTGGAGGTTTGAAGATGTGTGTGGATTTTATAGGCATTAAAAAAAGCTCATAAGACATGCCCTAAGGACCTTACCCACTCCTAAACATTGATAAACTCATGGATAGTGCCATCAGATTCAAAATTCTTAACTTTAGGGACATGTTTATAGGTTATAATCAGCTAAAACAACATTCATAACTGATTGGGGGACTTTCTACTACATATTGATGCCTTTCAGATTAAAAGATATAGGGGCAACATATCAGAGGATGATAGATAAGGTGTTTTTGGAACAATTGGGCAAGAACATGGAAGTCTATGTCAATGACATGATAGTCAAGTCAAAGAGCTCAAAATAGTACTAGGCAAATCTAGAGGAAATATTCAGAATCTTGAGGAAATACCAGATGAGGTTGAACACAAAGAAGTGTGCATTCGAGGTGAAGGCAGGAAATTTCCTAGGGTTCATGCTAATTGAGTAAGGTATAGAGGCAAATCTATCCAAATGTTAAGTTATTATTGACATGAGGAGCTTATTAACTATAAAAGAGGTGTAGACACTCAACGAGAAGATCCCAGCCTTCACATGTTTCATGTTCAGGTCAACTGATAAACATGTTCCTTTCTTTAAGTTGCTTAAAAATGTCAAAAATTTTGAATGGACTAACAACTATGAAAAAGCTTTCTAAGAGCTAAAAGACTACTTGGCCATGGTCGTGCCAACCTTACTTTCTTGACCAAAACTAGAAGAAACCTTATATATATACCTAGTGGCTGTTATGAAAGCAATGAGCTCAGTACTCTTTTGAGAAGTTGAAGGAGAGTAAAAACCAATATACTTTACTAGTTGTACACTACATGGGGTTGAAACAAGATACTAAAAAAATTAAGAAGTTGGCCTTTGGCTTGTTGTCAACATCTAGAAAGCTAAAGCCCTACTTTTAGAGCTATCAAATCATTGTTTAAAAGGACACCGTGATTCACCAAGTATTATAAAACCTAATCTCGTCGGATGATTAGTAGCATGGGTAGTAGAGCTCTCTGAGTATGAGCTTATTTACAAAGCTAGAAGAGTAGTAAAGGCTCAAGCAGTAGCAGACTTTGTGGTTGAAATGACAAAGGCAAAGGAGGTCAAACCAGAAGGCCAAGTATGGACATTGTACGTGGATGATCCATCACATGGAAAGGCAGGGGAGTAGGAGTAATCTTAAAAAAATCCATAGACATGGTATTGGAATAGTCACTAAAGTTTAACTTCAAAGTAATAAACAATCAAGCAAATTTAAGGCCTTAATAGTAAGGTTAAAGTTAGTAAGAGAAGTAGAAGCATGATTGTTAAAGGTCAAGAGTGACTTTCAGTCAGTAATTGCTCAATTCAAAGGAGATTATAAGGCTAAAAAGTCAGTGTTGGCAAGATATGCCATTATAGCAAAAAACCTATTGAAAAAATTTAACTTTGAATTGACAAGAATTCTTAGGGATGAAAATGATTGCACAGACACACTAGCCATGTTAGCTAGCACAAGGTAGCAGTGAACAAAAGAATTGTGATACAAGAAACACTATTGTCCCCTCGCACAAATGAAATAATGTGCGTGGAATAGGAGAAGTCATGACTAACTTTAATCATGATATTTCTAGAGGCTAAAAAAATCGAATAAGAGCAGAGCATTTTTTTCTTGGAAAATGGATAACTGTATAAGAAAGGTTTTTCCCTTTTGTTGTTAAGATGCCTACAGTCAAGTGAAGTCAACTATGTCCAAAAAGAAATGCATAAAGGAATTTGTGGGAGCCATATGGCAGGAAAAGCTATCACTTTAAAGGCTATTTGGTAGAGGTATTTTTGGCCTAGCATAAAAAGGGAGGCACTTGAACTCGTGTAGAGATGCGAAAAGTGCTAAAGGTTCACCAAAGTCTAAAGACAACCTACGGTAAACCAGATGCCTATTATTGCCCCCTGGCCATTTGACCAGTCGAGGATAGATATGCTAGATCGATTTCCAGTCACTCTTGTTCAACTAAAGTATGTGATGATGACGATCAAGTACTTTTACAAAATGGGTAGAGGCAGAACCCTTCGCAACTATAACTTCAAACAATATGCAAAAATTTGTTTGAAAGAAATATCATTTATAGGTTAAACATCCTAAAAAAACATCATTTTGACATAAGAAAATCACTAACAGCTCTTTTTAGGTACAACCTTTTGTCGGTAATTATATTTGATAACAGAAAGTAGTTTCCCAACAATGATTTTCAAAGCTTTTGTCAAAGATACATTTTAAACTACATGCTCATTATAAAATCATAAATCTCATCTATTCTTGACTGAAGGTTGGGGATCAAGTAAAAATTTTCATTTATTGAATACCCCCAAACTAATGGGCAACCAAAGTTGACAAATAAAATCATCCTAGAAAGACAAAAAAAAAGGCTAGAAAAAGCAAAAGGAAAATGGACTAAAGAGATGTTGAGTGTCATATGGTTGTACAAAACCACCTCCTATTCTATAACTGGAGATCCTCCCTTATGCTTGTATATATGAGTAAGGCTATACTCCCAGTTGAGTTGGGGTAGTATTTCAATTGGGGGAACACTACGAGCAACAAGAGAATCAAGAAAGGAGAAAGTAAGAGCTAGATATGCTAATAGAAACAAGAGAAATTGCTTAACTCTATAGTGAATGCTATAAGGCAAAAGTCACCAAAAACACAAACAGGAGAATCAAAAGTAAAGAATTTACAAAAAGGGCATTGGTCCTTCGATGAGCAAACAAACTGCATAAGCCACTGCTAAGGGAAAATTAGTAGCATCATGGGAAGGCCTATTGAGAGTGCAGAAGAGCTTGTCAAACAATGCCTACCACCTGGAGACTATTCAGATGGAGCCCCTCCCATGAACATGGAATGTGACACATCTGAAGTTGTAACATGTGCAAATATAAGGGCCTATTTGGAAGTGTTTTCAAGTGTTTTTATTTTATTATTTTTTGAAAATAGTTTTTTAAAAATAGTTTTTTAAAAACTGTTTTCTTAGAACAAAAAAATAAAAAACTTGTTTGGATATAAATTTTAAAAATAAATATTTTCTTTATTTTTAAAGATGAAAAAAATACATTAATATTATTTACAACTTTGTCATTAATAAAAATAGATATTCTTCTTATTTTTGAAAAAAAATCTTAAAACAGTTCTATACAAAAACAATGGAAAACACCATTTTGGTGTTTCCTAAAAATTGTTTTTTCAGTTACACTTTTAGAAAACAGTTTTTGAAAAACAGTTTTTAAAAATAGGTTGCCAAACGGATTTTTTTATTTTTGTAGAATAAAAAAATAAAAAAATATTTTTGAAAACAAAAACACAGCTTCCCAAACAGCCCCTAAGTATCATGAGTGACAAGCCATGTAATCAGAACAAAGAGAAATAAAAAAATGAAAATTACCATGTTCATAAATAATTTTTAATAAAGACTAGGCAATCCCTTTGGTACTAATAAAGACCAAGCAATCCCCTTGACACTAATAAAGACTGAGTAGTCCCTCGGCACTAATAAAGACTAAACAGTTCCCTTAGTGCTAATAAAGACCAAGCAGTTCTCTTAGTGCTATAAAGGCTGAGTAGTCCCTTCAGGGTTATAAAGATTAAGCAGTCCCCTTGATGCTATAAAGACTGAGCAATCCTTTTGACATAAAAAAAATGAATGACCCTTATAATACAACTACTCTATCAAGAATGAGGTAACTGAAAGATAAAATGCAAAGGAAATAAAAGTAGGTTACCAAGAAATAACACAATAAAAGGCCTATTGATGGCGTGATTGGATGACCTATTGGAAGTCAAAAGGCCCATTGGAGGCCCAATTGAATGATCTAGTGGGGCTTAAAACACAGAAAAAGAAAGCATAATATAAAGCCTATTGAAGCCAGAGTCAATAACAAGAACAAAGTTTACTTTATTATATTGGTCGGTAGACTAATTACATGCATTTAAAAAAACAAAACAAAAAAAGGAGTCAATAAGCAAAAACATGCAGCAAGGAGAGATGAGGTCTACTTCAAGTTCCCCATGAGCTCTTCCAAGCTCTTGTCTCTATTAATTTTGGAAACATTAATGGGAAGCTTAAGGTTGAAATGTGGAATTTGCCAAACAACCTCAACGAATCCACTTTGGAACATCAGGTAGCTGAGCTCTTTAGCCTCAGCAATAGTAGCATGAAGTATTTTGGCAAAAGCCATTTCGCCCTCTTCTTGCTTTTGCCACTTGGCCCTTAGCTTTAAAGGCTTTGAAGAAAATAGTCCCACCAGCTTCTCACTCTTCATGGACAAAGAGTCTTGCTCTTTCACTAACTCAGCAATATGATTCGTGAGATCAAGGATGCTTTTGTCATGATTAGCTAACTCCCTAGCCATAGCCTTAATATCATTCTTCAAGCTCTCCATGATGCTTGAATTATTCTCCATGAGTTCCATCTCTCTATTTGTGCTAAAGTCAAAATGATAGAAAGGATGGAGGTAGTTGAATAGATGAGTTGGGCTGCAAAGGATCTCAAGAGATAGATCGGACCATGATCTTTTATAAATTTATCATTTTGATCTGGATCGGAAGGGAGGAGCCTCGATTTGTATGGTTTATGGAATGATAGGCTTTTTCTTTGCCAAGGCATAGGCGCAAATCTTCTCTAGGTGTTTGGAGTCTATCTTCAATTGATGAATGTCAATTACATTTTTATTTAACCAGTAATATGAAAAAAAGGAACGAAAGAAAAAAGGTAGCAAAAGGTGTAAAGCATAAGGAAAACAAATAGTAAGAGTAAAAAATATACGAAGAAGCCAAAAGCCATATAATAAGATCCTACATATCATCAATAAAGTCTTCAAGAAGAAAGCTTCGGGGTTGCCTTGTAGGGGCAAACCATTTTGTTAGGTAGAGTGGCTCTCTCTTGAAGAAAAAAGGGATGAAAACCCTTGGCCACTCTAACTTTAAAATGAGTGCTTCCAAAAGTGGATGTTGGTAAACATGTTCTTTATGAAAACCTGATTTGGATGCTAAATGAAGTGAATCCAGCAGCCAAGTTTCTATTGAGAATAGGTGAAGAAAATGAAGAAACATGCCATCATCAGAGTAATGCATAGACAGATGCTTAACACTTCAAAGCAAAGCAAGATGATCCAAACATTCCATGTTAATTAAGTAGGGTAGATATTCAAGGTATAAAGATCATTCTCTTGAAACTTAAAAAAAGAAGGGTAAACATGTACACGGTTGACCATATCCCCATAAAACATTGCAAAAGATAAAGTGTCATAACTGCACACTTATTCGTCCACTTTCGCCAAGCTTGAAGGATATTGATTCAATAGACTTAGTGAGAATGTGAACCTCTCCAACTCATAGAAAACTTTCAGGTCTCACAATTCATTTGAAGCATGTTTATTTTCACATCTAGGTGGATCAATTTCAAGTTATCTAGTCTAACATTAATTAGATGAGCTTACTTATTTCCATTCTCATATCATGATCTGTCAACTATGGGCACACGAATTGATCATGTGAAACAGTAAATGACATTTTCAAAAGAAAACTCATTGAGGTTAGATGAAAAATTAGAGTTTGACAATAGGTCAATGAGATCACCTAATCTACTAGACATGCAAAGGGTAAACACAAGTTTGATGGCCACCTTTAAGCAAAAAAAGGAAAAAGCATAACTAGAAAGAACGAGCTGGATAATAACAATCGAACAAAAACAAAAAGAAGTTAGGCAAAATAGGAAAAAAAAAGAAAAAGACTCGAGTAGGCCAAGAGACTCGTATAGCATCGATTCATTTGATGCTGCTCGAGGGCAGACTAACAAACTCAGAAAGGTGGCAGCGCTAAGGTGAAAAATCACTACAAGTGGCATGAATTAGACACAAAAAGAAAGAAAAAGCTAAAAAACAAGAAAACAATGTAATGTAGAAGTTACCTATGGAAAAAATGTAAAGGAGTAGCCAAGAAACATAGAGGATCTCTAGAAAATTGAGAATGGCAATAATAGGGGTACAGAACCATCTAAAGTCAAAACACATAAGTGTTGGTTAGCATGTCCAATCTTGCTCTTATAGGAGGAGGAAAGAAATCCAATAGCTTATGAAGATCAAGATGAACTACTCGGATGATGATCCTCATTATGATGCAACCCCTATGAATCCTGAGGTTCATCAAGAAGGTTAATTAATCATCAATGATCACATTGAGTAGAAGACAACTAGCCAGGAAGATCAAAGGTCCTCGAGTCGATTGAAAATCATTTACATAAGGGAGGAGGGGGCAAGTGACCTCTAGCTATCAAATGATTAACTTGAGTCCAATGACCTATGCTATCAAGGGAATAATCACAGAGCAGGGACAAAAGTTTAGGCCCAAGTCAAACAACCAATAGCTCTTGGTTGATCAACTTGGGGTGCAGGATTAGCCACATGAAAGTCTAAGTGAGCCAACCTCCTAACTGTCACACAATAATTAGGGTGAATCAGACATGTACAGATAACATGATGACAACAACCACCCAGCGAGAATTTTACTCATGCCACCAGTACTCCAGAGACACGTGGCCATACACCATTCATCTAAGAGTACAATAATTGGCATACTTGTCACTTATATAAATGAACAATATCTCCTCTCCAAGGCTTCTTTACTACATTTACTGAAACCTTACATTAAAACTGACTTGAGCATTAGAGTGTGCTTGGCAGATCACTTTCATCGTGCACAACTGACTTTACTACATGTGCAAGTTATCTCATAGTTGGTTCCTACTCTACCGGTGACCCTTTCTCAAAAGAATAGTTTCAACTCCTAAAAGATATGATTATCTAATTGTATATTTGAATGTACTTTAATGCAAACAAAGAAAATAAGATCCATTCATTTTAAGTCAACTCGAATCAAGAGTAGCTTGAGAGATGCTTAATTCACATTATTCCCAAATCCAATCTATCCAACTTCATATATTTTACATATAAAAAATTTCACAAATAAAACCACAATAAACAAAATTTCACATAATAACAACAAGAATATATCACTAACCTTTTAATTCCAGCAAATGTGAGTTGAGATTTAAGTGATTTGCACAAAAAATCCAAAAGAGAAACATGGAACCCCAGGTTATAAATTTAGGAAAAATTTAAAAAAAAAAGAAAGGAAGTAGGGAAAGGGATTACTGACATCGATAGGAGGTGGGTGCTCGGATGTCACTAGAGTTCATGGTCGATACTATTGTAGTGCTAGTGGTGGCAAAAAGATGAAAATGGAGCAATGTAGCTATTGTTTAGTGCTAATTGAGAGAAGAAAGCTAAGCTACTCATAGTGGCTATTAGACATCACAATGGCTAGAGTTGCTTGCTTGCTAGTGGTGAGAAGGAGAGGGAAAAAAGAGCAATTCTTGGTGCATCAGATAAGGAAAAAGAAGGAAGGTTCTAATGTTTTAAAGTTTTTAAGTTAAGGATGTCTTTTTAAGGAGGAAAGTGATTTGTATCAAGTTTGACAACCTTAAAAGCTGCCCCAAATGTGTAAAATTTTCAAAATTTTAGCCTACATTTTTGCCATGGTGTACACATAGTGCCTTAGCCATTCCAAAACTATGTTTTTTCTTCAATTGTGTAGAATCAGTCAAAACTTCTAAAAGGTTTTGTGTGATCAAAGTTAATTTAAGTTATCACATCCCATTAGGAAGGCCATGGCTTCATTCTCATAATTGTGTGCCATTAACCCTGCATCAATGTGCTAAAACCAGTTTCAATGGGAATGATATTGATCTTTATGGTTCTTGCACTTCCTTTAATGAAAATAAAACTTGTTTCATGGAAGTAGTGTCATTGGATGAATTTTCTGAACCAAGTACAAAAGTTGTAGCTAAACTTAGGGAGTATTGCTAAACACAAAGAAACAAAAAAAGAAAGAACTAATTGAAATGTAGCCTCCATAGGAAAGCATCATTATGGCTTCAAAGATAATAGAATAAGCAAAAGCTATCCATTAAAAGTTTGAAGTGCTATTAAGAAAGGATGAATGAAAAGCCGCTCCTTTAAAGTCTAAAACACAACTAAGAAAGGATGATGCATTTGCTAAAGCACCTACTAAGAAGAAGGTTAGATTCAAAGAAGATGATGAGTAACTTTTTCTTGTCTTCTATTTTAAGGACTCTAATGGGAAGACATTATATCACTTCTGATGGGGCAAGGGTTTTGGTGAAGAAGAAGAAGAATCACTAGTCATCAGTCTTCTATGTCTCCCAAACCTTGTAACAATAAAACCATCTAAAGAACAACCACCAGTCATCAACTCTTTGTATCCTTTATGCCCTACAATAATATAACCTAAAGAAGAACCTCCTTTAAGAGAATAAAATCTTGAGGATGCACCACCCACAATGCAGGATTCCCCAAAACCATTGGATAAAGCCTTAGGAAAGGTTAACATGTGAAGTGATGGAAAAGATAAGCCAACCATGATTAGTCAAGTACTTGGCCAAGAAGAAAAAGAGGTGTTAGTTAGCTTAATGAAAGAATTCAAAGATATTTTTTCATGGGATTATTATGAAATAGAGTTGAGCCCTAGTGTAATCTCTTATCAACTAGTGGTTAAAGCTTTTCATTGCCTAGTAATGCAGCATCCTAAATAGTTTTATCTAGATACTAAAATTCAGATAAAGGTAGAGATTGAGAAGACAAAAAGTAGGATTCATTGAATTAATTAAAACACCCTACTTGGCTTTCACACATAGTTCCAGTCAAGAAGGAGAGTGGACAAATACAAGTATATCTTGACTTCCAAGACTTGAATAAAACATGTCCAAAAGATGAATTCTTTTTCTAAAAATACATTTTCTTAGGAAAGTACTTTCTATAAAATTTTGTTTTTCGTCGAAACAAATAGATCCTTAATTGCAAAACTACACCTGTGCAATGTGACTTTGCAAATGACCTATAAAACCACAAGTTTGATTGTGAATAACTGAAAAAAAAAAATGTAGATTAATTAATAAAATAGCAAATAAAATATGTAAATCAAAAAATGAAATGCAAATAATATAAAAATAATTATATTTCTTTATGACTTAGATTTATAATGTTTGTAATTTAATAAATATAATAGAAAATAACATAAATGCAAAAAATAATTATAAGAAAAAGGAAAAAAAAGATTAAATAATAAGCTTTTACAGATTGAAGTTATATCGAGAAATAAAATAAATGAATAGAAGTAAACACATTCATATTTCCATGAAAAAAATATGATAAAAATAGATGATTTATTAAGTGTAATAAAATTTGATGGTCATATAAAGTTAAATGAAATGTTAAGAATATTGACTTTAGAAGCAAAGGATCAAGAATTGCTGAAATATTACCTAATCTCATAATAAAAGTCCAGTTGAACTAATTCTTAGATATTTGAGGAAAATGTAAATGATTAATAATTGATTATATGATATAATCTTATAATTATATATGGTGAAGCCCTTTGCAAGGGTGTGATGACTATCCTTGTTATCTAGTTCACTCCTTTCTTTGGTAATAAGTAATATCAAAAGTAATAAGTTCACTCACCACAAATAACTGTAAGGAGTTACGCCCCAGCATCCCACATCGGCTAAGTCAGGATCCGGGGAAGGCCTTATAAGGGGGACTTCGGTTCCTCCAC
>JANHAO010002430.1:0-28753 GCA_026873985.1 Saraca asoca
ATTGGATTTGAGTGCTCGGATTCATTTGAGTCAAATAATTCACAAAGTTGAGAAACCATGATTAGTTATAAAGGTTGACGTTTATTCATACCTTTGACTAATCCAGATATGAGTAATAAAGGATTCAATCATGTGTTGAGATCATCTATAAACAGGATTGTCACCATTGTTGACTCCCGTCAGAATTTAGATAGCTATAATGACTTAATAGAGTCCGCTTATAGCTTAAAGTTCTTAAGTAATTAATTTAGAAAAATTAATTAGATTAATTTTTATATGTCTTTAAATGGTTTGAAGGGTATTTTGGACTTTTACCAATATTTTGAGGCTTACTGGGTAACATGCAGAACGAAAAATGAGTTATGGCCACAATTTGGATATATTAGATATCCAGGGACCAAACTGTAATTTGTTGAAATTGTAGGGACTAAAGTGCAATTTACTAAAATTGTAAGGACTGAAAAATAATTTTTTAGTGAAGCAAAACAACACGTCATTTTGGCTTCGGGCTGCTGGCCAAATGACATGTCATTTGGTTTGGCAATTTTCCCGGCTTGAGTTGCGTTTAGACGCAGAAAAGAAAGAAAAAAATAGTGAAAAATACTCAAGCTCTACTAGGGTTTCAAGCTTAATCCTATTTTGGCTTTAGAAGCTGGAAACTTGATCTTCTTCTCCAGACTAGCACTTGGGTGAGGATTTGAGGCCATTGTAAGCGATTTTTCGGTGTGAGCAATCGATGGAATCAGGACACTTGGACCAAATTCGGTGACACATTTTGAGGCATCTTCCACCGCTAAGCTTAGCCAAATAGGTTGGTGAAGCCTTTCAAGTGGTAAATTTGTATTGTATAACACCAAAACCAACGAGATCGGGGGTTTTGCTTGGTTTGTTTTCCTAAAAAAAATTTCAGCTGTTGATTTTGGGACAGAGCAATTTCAACACATATAGGGGACCTTTTTGCACAAGGCACAGATTCTAGGGGCCAGTAGTAGCTATAATTTTATGTGTTTTGAACCTTCATATGGATATTTTCCTCATTGAGGACTTTAATGAATTTTGTTATTATTATAATAAACCCCTACAAATCATAGTTCAATATTATTTAGGTTAAATGACCAATCGATCGCACTAATGCTTTTTAGCTTCCAACAATCTATGTTTATCAGGTCGAATGGCCAGTAGTTTGTATAGATGTTCTTTGAGCATTAATGTGCCTCTACTGGCAATGAATTGAGCATTGATGTGCCTCGGCTGGCAATAAGCCATCAACTAGCAATGAATTGAGCACCTATGTGCCTCAATTAGTAATAAGCCATCAGTTGGCAATGAATTGAACACCAATATGCCTCAGTTGGCAACGAGCCATCAACTGGCAATGAATTGAACACCGATGTGCCTCAGCTGGCAATGATCCATTAGCTAGCAATGAGTAGGTTGCATACAGTGCTGAATTAGTAGGTCATATGTGGTGCCAAAGAGTAGATCATATGTGATGCCAAATAGTAGGTTATATACGGTACTAAAGAGTAGGTCGCATATGGTGCCGAATAGTTGGTCACATGCTGTACCAAAGAGTAGGTCACATATGGTGTTGAATAGTTGGTCACATGTGGTGCCAAAGAGTAGGTCATATGCGGTGCCAAATAGTTAATCGCATATGGTGTCGAAGAGTAGGTCACATGCAGTGTTGAATAGTTAGTCATATGTAGTCCCAAGAAGTAGGTCATATGCGGTGCCGAATAGTTGGTCGCATACGATGCCAAATCTTTGTAAGTTGAATGCCTTTTTCAGAGTAGAGGGGCGAGTGCATGCTTCCGGATCAAAAGTGCTTTGCTTTCAAATTAGAAGGGTGATAGCTTACTTCCGACATTCTGTTTGAAAATTCATTTAGGAATCAATAATTAGTCACAAAAATTTAAAAACAATATTACAAGGTTAAATAGGCAAACTTGAGTTTATTGATAATATGGGTGGAGACGTGCAGCACTCTAAGTTCGAGGCTCTCTGCCAAAAATCATATCAACCTTCTTCCCCCTTATCCTTAGTTTGACTTCATCCTCGTAGTAGCGTCGGGCTATGTACTGGTCACCTCGCACGCATCCAACTCCATTGAGGGTCAAGAATCTAATGTAAGTGTCCTAGTAGATGTAACCATTTTTAGATCATTGATTATAGGTCACCCCAGCACTACATTATATGCTAAGGGACAATTAATGATCAGAAAAGTTGTTAGGATGGTTGCTTAGCGATCCAAGTCTCCAAGAGTAATAGGAAGCCTAATCTACCTTATCAGTACTATTGCATCTCCAATGCATCCATAAAGGCGTTTTGGAGAAGGCTCCAGTTAACCTGTGCTTAAACCCATCTATTTAAAACATTTCTTGTACATTACGTTCACCAAGCTGTCTGTATCAATTATAACCCTTCATATCTCGACATCACCAATTCTGGCTCGAATAACCAGTACGTCATTATGGGGGGAATGTACTCCACATGCGTCTTCATATGTAAAGGTGATATTGTCTGAGGTCATCCTTGCCTTCTTAATGGGACTCTCAAATTCTTTGTGTCTGATAAATAAGACGTGTTTTACTTCCAATAGGTAGCATTCATTCGACCCGTTTAAGGTACTTGCAACAGAAGGCTCACCATGAATGGTAAATATAGTTCTTACCAAGGGCGCAACTTCCTGCTCGGGAGTTTGCTGATGTAGTTGTCATACAGGTTGCTGACACTACTGAGGTTGTTGTTCTGCAGGCTGCATCACATAATCTCTTAAGAAACCTTTCTTGATTAGATCCTCAATTGTGTCTTTGAGTGCTCTGCGTTCCGAGGTATTGTGCCTGATTTCATCATGATAAGCACAATGCTTGTTGTTGTTTTTGAACTGATCGGGGAGTTCTTATGGGATTGGGCTTCTCAAAAACTTCCTTATCCATCTCAGTTACGAAGATCCTTTTCGAAGTATCCGATAAGACACTATAGCTGTCATGGCGACTTTTAAGTTGAGGTCACTCGTTTCTGACCTTTTTTACGACCTGATTTTTAGGGTCGTCATCGTAACCCTCCTTGCTATTTTCGGTATTGCCCCTCTTTTTTTCTCAAATTGGAGTTATTTATCTTATCTTTGAACTTAAGGCCAAAGGTTTCCTCGCACCTAATCTCTTTGGCAGCTCGTTCATAGAATTCACCTAGGTCCCTTATAGGAAACTTGTATTTGCTTTCATATAGTTTCCCATCTTTGTGAAGTCCCACTGAGATCACTGGTAAGATGCTCTTATCAGAAGGATTTTCTACATTACTGACCTCTTGTCTAAATCAGGTAATGTAGTCTTTCAGCGATTCATTCTTTTACTGAAAGATCATTGCGAGGTGGTAAGGCAGAGCAAGCTACCTCCTCAGTGCCTTGTACTGATTAATGAACCTCCTCTGGCATTCTTCCCAATCGTCAATGCTGCAAGTGTTGAGGTTCCTGAACCATGTTTAAGGTAAGTTACCTAAAGTGGCTGGAAAAACATGATACTTAACCAAAGGATTGGTCGTCTGAAGATCCATTTGTATGTTGAATGCATCCAGGTGGTCGTATGAGTCACTATCCCAGTTGTATAGCGTGATAATGGGAACTTTGAACCTGTGTGGGAGAAGTTCTTTCTCGATCTTCCTAGTGAACGACGTCTTACCGTCGTAATGATCTTGGTGATCCTGAGTCCAAGAGCATTGTTCCAATTGCGTTACCCTTTAAAGCAGTTCCTCTGTCATGTGATCTTGAGTCTTAGATCGATGGCTGGGACATAGTCGACTCCTTTTTCTGTGGCGATCTGAAGTCCTGTGCTTTCTCCTCTTATGGCCCGGTGAGTTTTGATACGAGGCATGTCTGCTATTGGTCCTTTTTGAGCCTTCAACTTGATGCAAACCTCTACATCACTGATGGTCTTCTTCATCTTCCTCACGAACTCAATGGACCTTCGACCTTGGTCGTGAGTTGGTGGAGTAAGCTGAATAAGCATGTCAATGTTCTTTTCTAATTGGCCTTTCTTCCTGAGCTCCTTCCCGTAACTGTTGAGGAGCTTCTTTTTGCACAACCCCCCGACCTGCTCTTGTGAGCCCTAAGCTCTTGTCTGAGTTAATGCCCTAATCACCTCAACTAACTCTCTTACCATTTTCTCTAGTGCTTCATGACACTGATGCCATGCTTGTATTTCATCAATAATATCAGGTTAATGTGAGGCTGCTGGTGGTATGTTGGTGGTAACACTTACGGCAGGGATGGCAGAAGTGTCTGTATGGAAAATTGGATCCTCTTGATGCTCCATATGAACATCTGGTTAGCCAACTATAGCATCTAAACTTTTGGCAGTTCTTCCTCTAGCCATCAAAAAATAATGGTGAATACAGTTTAAGGCCCTCCTTTTAGCGCAAAAATATTTATAGTAAAATCCAGTCAACCCAAGTTTTGAATCCCAAACTACAGATTTAAGTATGAAAAGAGGAAGAGAGAGAGAGAGAGAGAGAGAAAGAGAGGAAGAACAAGGAGACATCAGACATTTTTAATGTGATTCAGCTAAAGTCAGTATGACCCCTATGTTCACGGCTTTTATGACTCTTTACTGAATATATTATATCTGATGATTGTGTATCTGTTCATGTACAATGATTTCATCCTCTTTTATAATGGTTACGAGTTATAGTTTGAGTGTAAATCTATAATTGATAAGTATCATAACTTAATTAGGATTACATAATAGATCAAGATAGACGGTTATAACAAACTCTTGTTAGAATAAAAGACTGGATGAACTTTCTCGATAGTTAAGAACTCTTTCTGCAAGCTACGAGCTAGACCTTACTTTCACGACCTGAGGTCATTGATTGACCTGCGTTGACCAGTGATCTTGGTTTGCATTTAGCGACCTGGTATATTGATTCGATGGCCTCAATTCAGATGAGATAGGCCTTTATTAGTTGAATCTGTCCATTTAACTTTTATCAACCTATTTATATGGTACTGAAAATTATCCATTACAACATACTTATACGTCACACAAGGCTCTTACACTTGTGAGGGTCGAGTGAGACAAATGTGTGAAAATTACAAGTGTATAAATTATACATATCATATCTCAGAATAAAAAGTTGAAATTTTGATTAAATAAATTAATTGTTACTATGAAAAACACTTACATATATATTGTATATTACATAAAATTAATTATAAATTAACATATAATTATATTTGAGTGCTATTGATTAATTATAGTATGTGTTTAGTTTCTTATAACATGATATATGCCTAGAATTTCTCCTATTTCAATGAAGACGAGTTAAGATCAAAAGATGGGCTGAATAAATCCACCCGTTGCTTAAATGGGAAAAACAATTACCAGCGGCTCAATCAAAATGCATATACAATGGGCTTTCTTCTCAGATAGGCCTCCATACGTTTTAAGTCCATTAAGTTCCATGAAACAGGCTCTCAATCGGCAACCCACAGACATCTGGTCCGGCATTTCAGCAGCAAATTGGGCTATATCTAAAGCAAGATCGACACGGACAGTTTTCCACTCTCGGTTTCAATTTTCAATACTTCATTTTGCCTAATTAAGTATTTTTATAACAAAAGAAAAAAAAAACTTCATTTTCATGACCCAAGGAAAAAGGAATCCTTTATATTTTCAAAAGGAATGGCCAAAAGTTGACAAAGAAAGGGGATGATTAAATTTATGCTTCATTTTGAAAGGCAGCTAAACCAAATGATTAATGTTTCTTTATACAACTATTGCATTGGCAAATATTCAACTTTATACATGATTATGATCAAATAAGCGGCCTTATCTCAAATGGTGCATGGGCTGAATTTTGGATAAAGGGGTTATAATTGTGACTAAAACTCTCCTTATAAGTGAAGTTGACCGACGGAGTGAGAAATAATTGAAAAATGACTTGCAAATATAAAATCAGTAATACATGATAAAAGTGGTCCATCAAACTAAGTTATATAAATAAGTAAATTGATTAGATTTAATATGTCAATTGATTTAAATCTAAAACTGCTTATCGTAGTCACTTTCTCAACTACTTTTGGTTGATTGATCGCAGTTGATCGTTTGGAGAGTAAAGACCACTTTATATTGTGCCAATGACAAACTTTTTCATATTTCAGATAAAATATACATTATAATATCTATGTGAAAAGGAATTTCATTTAAATTATATTTTATTATATTGATATTTTTAATAGTATAAGGTCATCTGATATTATTTTAAAATTTTTTTCCTTTTTAATATCTTTTATTCAAATCCAAGATGTTATATGTGTCTTTAAATAATTTATTAGTCATGTTATTATAAAAAAAAAATGATAATGTTTGTATCATTTATTTATGCATCATAGCTTAAAGAATAATGTTACTCACTTAGACATATACGATTATACTTAAAAAAAAAAAAATTGATTTATCAGTTTATCAAACAATTTCAATTCGATTCAAAGTTGAAACGATTAGCGTCCTTTTTTCCAAGAAATACTACTTCCACACTTGTTTATGGACATTTTCTACATCTTCTTCCTAACTGTTGATAATTTATCAAAGAAGTTTGCAAGATGCATCTTGCAAATGGTATCACGCATTTATTTTGCCACCTCTCTTACATTAATGAGTATTTTGCATGTATGCAACCATTGAGATAGACACAAATTCTGGGAGGGACTAATTACAAATTGTTAAAAGTTTTAATATTATGAATTTCTTGAAAACTTAAAAATATGAAAAAAAAATTTGTATAATTCAAAATTTTTTAGGAGTTTTACTCACTAAAAAATGACCTACCCCTACTTGATGGAAGTTTTCTGGATGGATATTACCTATTTTAAGTATGAACAGATCATTGATACAATTATTTTATACAAGTGATCCTATGAAATTTGGGAATCAATTCAACTTATAAAATTTGTGCTTATATAGGTTTTTTTTTATAAATTATTATTCATTATATATTTAATAAACATTAATATAAATTGATTATATTTATTTAATGATACCAATTACTATAGCTTTGTGAAGTTTATACACGAATTGATATTTTTCATTAATTTTCCTTGTATAAAGTCATATATATCAACACACATTATCTTGCAAAAAAAATTAAAAATAAATATAAATATTCAAATCTTCTTTTTTCGAGAAAAATTAGAAGTAGTATAATGTGCTCTATTTCAAAAACATGTGTCACTTTACTTGATCAAAGTTTTATAATGATATTTATATATTCTTAACTCCTTCAGGTCATTCGCTATCCAGTGGAATTTAAATTTAAAATATATAATTGAGTGAATAAGATGATGACGCTTGCCATAAGCAATGGGTGTAAAAACCCTCTGAAGGATTTTAAGGTACTCAGAACAAAGTCATGAGTACCATAGCAATATTTAATCTCAACCATTAAAATGCAGAGGATGCATCTCATCCCTTCATTTGTGGAAACCCATTGCCTGTTGAGCCAATAAATGGAGGAAGAGAATAAATTATAGATTGTCTATTTTGCCCTCATGTTCTCTGGAGAACGTCCGTTCAACTGTTATAAATGGCGCACTGAATCATCGAAAAATGTATGTTATTTAACTTTGATTCAGGGAAAACATTTTGAATAGTTCGTTTACTTGTATCAATAATTATAAAATATTAAATTAATAATAAATATTCTATTTATTTAATATTATATATAAAAAATACAAAAAAAAAATTATCTTAAAGAAAAAATCATTCTTTCAATCATCATATAATATTAAGCGTTAGTATTATTATAAAGTATATAAATTATATGAAAAAAAATCTTTCTTTAGAGTAAATAAGATTTTTATAAAAAAATATCTTCCAAAAGGTAATGTATGAACTCCTTTAACAAGCAGTAATAACATAATGATTTGGGCATTTTTTTCAAACAGAAGAACCCATTTCTTTCCCTAAAGATAGCAAGAACCAGAACATTACTTGGATTCTGCAACTCAATCGATTTACGAACTCAGCTACGGGACACACAATTCCTGTTTTATAATAGGACATTTACAATCCAAAAGATTTTCGAGTCGAGTCCCTGGAGGTTTATAGTTCCCATAATTTGTTTAAATTGGTTAAGACTCAGCTGGTAGAACAAGCTTATAAATAGAGTAAAACTATTCTTGGACCAACGAAAATATAATCAAAGAAGATAAAGAAAAATAAAAGAAGAAATTTTATTCTCATAAAACGAATTTCTCTCTCTCACATACTGTTCCACTCAATTGACTTTTTGTTCAAACCGATAACTACCAGCTTAGCAAAATTAACCCTTTTTTTTTCTAGAAAAGGAATTACTTTACAACATACCCCCTTAATTGCTCAAAATTATTAAGCCTATCATTTGTTTCAGCTTCTTAAATCTTTCAAGCTTCAATGGTTTGGTCTAGTCTTCAAATTTGCAGTAAACAACTTCAATTCTTTCTTTATTTACCTAGCCCCTTAGAAAATGATATTTTGGTTCTATATGCTTGCTTTTTTCATGTGAAATAGGATTTTTTTTTCCTAAGTTGATTGCTAATTTATTATCAACATACAGTCTCATGGGCCTTGTGATTCCCATATTCATCTCTTCTAAGACACTTTACAATCATACAGCTTGGCGTGTCCCAACAGATGCGACTACATATTCAGCTTAACAACTCGATAAGGCAACAGTTGATTGTTTCTTTGAGCATCATGAAAAACAAACATTACCAAATTGAAACAAATATCCTATTATACTCCTTCTATCATCTTGATCCCCACACCAAGCGTTATAAAAAAGATCCACTATCTCACCTCCACAACAATCAAAGTTACTAGCGAATAACAAACTAATATCACAAGTACCTTTAACGTATTTGAGTATTCTTTTAGTTGTCTATAGATGAGAAACATGTGGATCTTCCATAAATTTGCCTATTAAGCTTACACCGTAAGAGATTTTTGGTCTACTATTGCACAAATATCTTAGGCTTCCCACAATCTATTTATACAAGGTAGGATCTATTGCATTATCATTGCCTTCTCTAGTCAACTTTGTGCCAGTATCAATTGGCATTGGAGGTGTGTTGCAATTGAGCATATTAAATCTCTTTAGCACATCACTTGCATATTTTTCTTTGATACAATGTCTAAACAAGTTCAATCCCAAGAAAGTAAGATAGCAGTCCCATATTAGTCTTTTTAAACTCCTTTTTTACTTTTGTTTTAAACTACCTTGTTTCTTCCTCATCATTCCCAGTTAAAAAAAGATAATCTACATAAAGACACACAATCAAAGTAGTCATGCTATTAGTGACTTTTACATACAAACCATACTCACTTGTGCATTTTTTTAAAACCATATTGAGTAAAAAAAATTGTCAATCCTCTTATTCTATATTCAGAGGGCTTGCTTCAAGCCATGCAAGGCTTTCCTTAGCCTATACACTTTATTTTTATTATCAACTTTCTCATAATCAGGAAGCTGCTTGACATAGACCTCTTCTTCCAAAGGTAATTGAGAAAGGTAGATTTTACATCAAGCTGATGGAGCTTCCATTTATTGTAGGTTGTGATGGCTGTTACAAGTCCCACAGTTTCTATTCTGGCCATTGGAGAGAAAATTTCTTGATAATCTTGCCCGAGCTTGTTGCAAAAATCCTTTTGCAACAAGTCTAACTTTGTATTTTTCAATGCTCCTATCTAGTTTCATTTTTGACTTGTAAACCCATTTGATAACTATGGGTTTCCTATTTTTTTGGTAATTCGATCAATTCCTACATTTGGGTTCTTTGTATTGAGTCTATCTCTTCCTTTATAACATGGATCCAAGTATTTGTTTCAATGGGCTTTTCAAATTCAACAAAAGATACATCTGCAAATAAAGCCATGTATACAAGATCTCCATCTTCAGTTACTAGAAACCATGAATTGCATTTTGATTCTTCTATATTTGAGGTTACCATTAGTAAAAAATTGTCTTCATCATCTTCTTCTTGCACAATTTAGTAGCTTCTTGACCTTTCTTATGTTCTCTTCTTGCCCTACACTCACTGGCATAATGGCCAAATTTTTGGTTCAGATAGCATTTGACATCAAATCTCTTACCTCTACTTCTTCTTCTGCCTTGAAGCTTCCAATTTCTGGAATTAGAATTACTATCAAGACTAGCATCTTCTTTGTTTTCTTCTTTGTCAGCATGAGTCTTGGATCCTCAACCAAATTGATGATTACTACGCCCTCTTCCCCCTGTCTTGACCCCAATTTTTTCTATCTTTCTTGCTTGCATTTCTCACTAAATCAATTTTTGAAGACATCTGGGATTGAAAAGCTTGCTTAACAGGAGGTTATTTTGATGCTTCGCCATTAAGTCGTTGTTCATGAGCTTTCAATGAGCTCTGAAGCTCATCAACAACCATTTTATCTAGATCCTTAAACTCTTCTGTTGCAGCAATAATGTGATCAAATTTTGCAAGTAAATCTCAAGATTTTTTCAATTACAAATAAATCTTTAACATTCTCACCATAAACATTCATTTGGCTCGTTAAAGCCAAAGCCTTTGTAAAATATTCACCAATGATTTCCCTATTATCCATCTATTGCAATTCAAATTGCCTCCGTAAGGTCTATAGATGTGCCTTTTTAATTTTTTCAACACCTTTGAATGCCTTTAGCAGAATGTCCCAAGCTTGTTTGGTTGTTTTGGCTTTAGCAATTTTTTCAAAAACGACATTAACGACACTCTAACGAATGAAGAATAATGCCTTGCAATCTTTCTTCTTGCTTTCTTGGTAAGCTTGACATTGAGCCTCTGTAAGGTTAGGTGATAATTCCATCTCTACCATTTCAATGACCTCTTGATATCCCAAATAAAACCAGCATTTGGAGACTCCATCGATCGAAGTTTTTACCATCCTAGATTCAAAAGGATGTGTTAGAACAATCTTATAAACAAAGTAAAACTATTCTTGAACCAAAGAAAGTAGAATCAAAGAAGATAAAGAAAAATAAGAGATCAAAAGAAATGAAGAAACTTTATTCTCCTCAAATAAATTTCTCTTTCATACACTGTTACACTCAATTGACTTTTTATGCGCACGAGTAATTATCAACTCAATAAAATTAACTTTTTTTTTTCTAGAGACTGAAAACAATAGCTTTAGATTTCAGCCATTAGTAGGCTTCACTATTTTCCCTCCGTAATTGTTTCCACGGTAACGGGAAGGTGGGAGAAAAAAAAAAAGAAATCAAACTCAGAAAAATTCCTAAGTTGGCTCATTTGGATTTGTCTTGTTTTGCCATTATCTGCACTAAGTTGAAAAGCCTGCACATGAGTCTACAGGAGGTTGAAAATATTTCACAACGTGTCCCTGTTTTTTTTTTTTTTTTTTGAAAATATCTTTTATAAGAATAACTATATTTATTTACATTTATAATTATAAAATATTAAAATAATAAAAATCATTCTATATATTTAATATTATAAATGAGAAATATAATAAAAATAATATTTATATTTTAAAGAAATTATTTTTTAATATTATAATATCATATATTATTTTATTAATTATAATATATAAAAACAATATGAAAATTTTTACCAAAAATATTTTTATGGAAAAACAAAGAGAAGCTTAGATTGAAACAACTTGAAAGAAGAAATGAAACTGCAAAGACAACCACTACAAATTGTGACAAAATTAGGAAACCAAAACAAAGGTGGTAACTTGGGAAACTGATTGAAGAATTTCTTGCTTCCTTCGATTTCAGTTTCGTAAACAAACACAAAAACAATTGAATAGACACGTGTTGCTCACGAGCTTTCTGCCCCCCTGAGAGTACCCTATAAGACAATTAGTAGCATAGAAACCTCCAAACTTTTTTGGTGAGAAAAAAAAAATTTCCCAAACTGATTTCTCTAAACTACCCCTAACTGTCCACCTATATGCCTCACCCGCCACGTCCCTGTATATTCTTTCTCATAGCATAGGACTGAAATGAAAAAACCACCCAGCTCCCTCACCCATATACATATATTCTAAGATCACTCCCGACCACGTTCTCTCTCTTTCTCCCTCTCTCAACTGTCCAGTGTCCACTATGTCGGCAACGACATATTTGGCGGCACTTACTCTGGCAGTCCTCCTTATTCCGACCGTTTTCTCCGACCCAAACCCAGTTCCGCCGCAGGTATCCCAACTCGACAAAGGGCTATCGCACACCATCAGAGACCACCGTGCCGATCGGGACAAAGAACTAACGGCTGCAGAAGAAAACGTTAGAGTCATCAAGGTTCGGCAAGACGGAGCCGGCGATTTCACGACGGTTGCTGACGCCGTTAATAGCATTCCGGCCGGGAACACGCGGCGAGTGGTGGTTTGGATCGGCAAGGGAGTGTACCACGAGAAAATAACGGTGGAAATGTCGAAGCCTTTCGTCACCTTTTATGGAGAAGGGAATGGGAACGACAGCGACATGCCCATGATAACGTACAACGGTACGGCGTTGAAATATGGGACAGTGGATAGCGCCACTGTGGCTGTGGACTCTGATTACTTCGTAGCTGTCAATATCTCCTTTGTAGTGAGTGTCTTTTCTTTTCTTCGGTGTCTTTTTGTTTCTTCCGTTATGCTTTTTGGGAGGTAATCAAGTTAAGAAGCACATGAAGAGAACAAATAGTTAATTATCGTTTTCATTTAATTTTATTGAATAGGGCTTTTGATGTTATATTACTAACATTTACTAGTTAAAGTTTGTAATTGTGTGTGACGCAATGCATGCTTCAAAATTCTCGAGAGTGACATCTTTTGCTGGACTTACATATGATTTCTTTGCCAGTTTGTCTTCAAATCTTATAGCACGCTGTGATCCATTAATGGCTGTCAAAATCACGATGAATTTAGGGTTTTATAAGGTGAAGATAGCTAGAGGTCCTACGGGAATCCCAAACATGTATTTGTATTGGCAAAAGTGATTATTTCACTTTCAGCTAGTTAATTAGTACGATTTAGTATTCATTGTTTCCCGTTTCAGTTATATATTGATGGCGAAGAAGATCGAACTTACTACATGCAGCATACTATTTAATTTCCTTACAATTAGTCACTTGTATTATATATATAAATATTTGCAATTTGTATGCACACATGCAGAACTCGGCTCCAATGCCGGATGGTGAAACTGAGGGAGCACAGGCGGTGGCGATGAGGATATCAGGGGACAAGGCTGCATTCTACAACTGCAAGTTCATAGGATTTCAGGACACTTTGTGCGATGACAAAGGCAGACACTTCTTCAAGGACTGCTACATTCAAGGCTCCATCGATTTTATCTTCGGAAATGGAAAATCCTTCTACTTGGTACTATATACATATCAATTATCAATTATATAATATATTAGAGTTTCTCATCCATACATGCTAAAAAAAAAATCATAAAAATATATGTTTTGTAAATTTTGCGAAAAAGTTTCTTATTTTTACAACCTTTTTAAAAAGTTTGCAAGTTTACCATGTATAAAAGCACAACTCTATACATTATTAAACCAATCATACTTTAGTGAATATCAAAATTTATAGTAGATTATGTTAATTTTAAGTGTAAAAATAATTAGTTGACTCTATATGACTATATAGATCAGATAGTGATAGAGATCCAAAATTTGATATCTTCATTTTTATATATAATAATTTTAGAATAATCTTTTAAAAAATGTAAAAATTGTATATATTTTAAAAAAATTTGATACTTAATCTCACAAGTTACCTTTCCTGACTCTGCCATTGTATAGAGAAGTATCATACATTCGGTTGCAGAGCATTTGGGAGTGATAACAGCACAGGCTAGGGCAAGCATGAAAGAAGACACAGGCTTCACTTTTGTGCACTGCAAAATAACTGGAAGTGGAAGTGGAAATACATACCTTGGGCGTAATTGGAAGGGGTCTCCAAGGGTGGTGTTTGCCTACTCATACATGGCCTCTCTCATCAATCCCCAAGGATGGATAGCAGGCGAACAAGCTCAACAAAGGTTCTTAATTTCATTTAATTTTTAATTAGATCTTATAGATTAAAAGTTTTGACTTAGATCCATATATTTATTATTTGATGTGGAGAATAATAAGTATATGAATGATGGTTATTTGACGTGGGTATTCATTTTTATGTTGTAGGACAGCATACTATGGAGAATATAGGTGCATGGGGCCAGGAGCTGCTTTGGGTGGCCGTGCAAAAATTGCAAAGAAGCTATCAGAAGAAGGGGCAAAACCCTACTTGACCATCACTTATATCCATGGAGGGAAGTGGCTTGTCCCGCCTCCCAAGCTGTGATTCAACCAAATCCATGCGTGCACGTACGTTTTAAACGAAGCAAGGACATATTCTAAAACTGCATTATGAATATATACACTGAAAATAAAGCAATTAATACTCATGCTCAATATATATTTCTTCTCTTTTTCTCTTTTCTTTTCGTTTTTGGTGCGTGAAATTGGACTTACTCTAGTTTATATAATGGGTACTTGTGTTTAGCGCATGCCTTGTTTGTTTGGGTTTGGGGAAACAGATCAGGTCCTTCAAGGTGGGCCAATGTGGCCCATTTAAAGAACAAAAGAGAAAGGATGGAATTAAATGAAAGGAGTTTAAATTTCTTCAAGTAAAACATTTTAAAAGTCATTTGGAAAGTGTAACTGGTAAAATAGGAAAACAAAATATGATAAATTACTTATCTACTCATTGCTTAAATAAAAATAACTTCATGCGAGAATTTTTAGAGTTGCTTATCTACTCATTCTCTAAGTAAAAATAACTTCTTTTAGAAAGTTTTAATTTTTATTATCAATTAGATAATATTGAATATTTTTCAAGAAGTATATGATTGAGTATTTCTCAAGAAGTTCATAAAGCAATTTACTTCATAAAAAATTCAACTTCCTATAAAAGATTACTTCTTATATAAATTAAATGACTTTTTACATTACATTGTATAGAAAGATGATACATCATAAATAAAAGTAAGAGTAAATCAAAGTTTTTATCATTAGTTAACAAAGTTTTACAATTCTATAATAACATAACAACATATATATATATATATATATAAATGATAAATCCATGATTTAATTTTAAGTCCAATTTGATATTGTTATTTGCACCTATGAATCCATACATAGTTTGGGTGGTAACATGTGACACAATTTGTAAAGCGCATACGTGGGTGAATTGCATGCTTTGGAATTATGTGGCATAGTTGTTCTGTGAATTAAATATTTTGACTGAATATAAAAAAATTAAATGTGAGATCTGTGCAATCGTGCCAGCACGTACTCAGATGATACACAGAAGAAAACTATGCATAGAAAGATATTTCGAATAGAATTAGTCACTGATTAGCTATAAAGAGCAAAGCATATGATTGAGACAACTCGAAAAAAGATTTGATCGAAGATCAAACCATATAGGCTCATGACAATATGATTCTTTTTTATTATTATTTGACAAAATAACAAATTTTAATTTGGTAAAATATAAACTTTTCATTAAAAAAAAAAAAAAACTATTAGATTGCATATACAAAAATGTTATCCTCTTTTGCTTAAACAAGGAAGGAAAGAGGATAATGGAGAAGTTCATGAAAAATTCTATATGAACATGTAAATCTTCAGAATAAAAAAAAGGATATAATAAATTTATATAAAAGATTATATTTTTTTTCCATAAATGTATATACTTTCAATTATGTAAAGAAAGCTAGTGGATCATACTAATTTTTACATCCCTAACTGAGAATGGCTAATCAAATTAAGCTGTGGCATTTCAATAAGAAAGTAGATTGGAACATTGGAAGCAGGTAATTATAATACCATACGAGAAAATACAGAGAGTTTTAACATTGTCCTTCTACCAGCAATAACCTTTCGAACTAATTAAAATATCACATAAGAAACCAAAAACAAAAGAAGCAAAGAGACTTTACACCTGAAACACCAGCTCCTATGATCTGGACCATTACAACATATGAGTATTTAAATTACTAATTACTCTTCATCTTCCATGGTTCCCGAGTGCCCTGCTGCAATTTCACCAATGGTAAAAGAAAATTTTAATTACAATTTTGATCCCTGTAATTTCAAAATCATTTATAGTTTTAATTGTTTCAATTTAATCATTATCATTTGAATATTAGAACAAGTTGGTCCTTTATTCTCAATGATAAATCATATATTTATTTGATATGTTTAGTCATTTTAAAATGCCATATTCATGTCATAATATGTCAGCATAGAGAATTAAACAAGTGTACTAACCATACTATGTCAATCGCCTTGTCATCTCCTTTATGACATGTAAGGTGACATGTCTAATGAATATAAGTTTTGCATCATCATGATAATAAGGATCAACTTGCAACAATTTCATGATGAGAAATTGCTACAATTAAACTATAAATTGTTATCAGTTTGAAAACTACGAGATTAAGCTCCAATTTAAAAATCTCTCATTTATTTTTAATTATAATTATAAAAATTTGAAATTATAGAAATTATTTTATTTATTCGATATTACATATGAGAAGTATAATTAAAATTTTCTATTTTTTTAAATAATTTTTTTATTATTATAATATTGTGTATTATTTTATTCATTACAATATATATAGTATAAAAGTTCTTACAATAAGAATTTCCTACGAAAGATGTCTTCCGACGAATGGAATCTAAATGTATCCCCATCATAACATGAAATAAGGTAGTGATCTTCACATTGTTTGAAACCTATTTCTTACGGAAGGCAACTAAAATTTTATCTTAGTCTTAAAGAAGTGAAACTTCTTATTTCAGATAACGAGAAACAACAATCCTTAGTGAAACGTGAAACTGTAATATATGAGATTTGATGTTATATTTATGTCTATCTTTTAATTTTATGGAAGAATATTCCTGTCTTTAAGAATTAATATGTCACATGGTGAGACATTGTTCATAGCAAGGAAGAAGCTAAAAATGATTATGGTAATGAAGGAATATAATATAACAATTAATAAAGTCATACCAGAAGTGGCATCATCATGGTGATTATCTTTGTGATGATTCTCCATGCACTTGAGAAGGTACTTAAAGGTCTCAATCTCGCAAGGAATAGTAAGCGCGCCACTATGGTCGAACCCAAACTCCTCCGCAGTCTTTTCCAGCAAAACCTTAAACAGCGAGTGGCTAAGGTAGCTGGTCGGAATTATGAATCTCCGAAGCTCAGCTCCTACGTACACCGCCAAATACCCTTTCGGAACATCCGCTGGCGGCCCCGGGCTCTGGCTGCCTTCCTCGTCGGAGTCATAGCTTATGACATCAGTTAACCTCTTGTTGATCAACGGTGATATGCCGCTGTGGTTGACGTCGAGATCATCATCGTCGTGGTGGCGGTTGGTGGTGTCTCTGGGGCCCAGGGTGACGGATTGCCATTTTTGAAGTAGTTCCTTTAGCCTCACAATCTGCCTGATTCCAGTCAGCCTGGAGCCTCCGTGTTCATCCATTTGCTAGAATGTTACCGCAAAAGTGACAAAGTATCCAAGAATCAAATTTGGTGATCCGAGGACACTAGACTATATGATGTCTCATCAGATCTTTAAACAAAGGACAGACACAATTAATTAAAGGTAATGGATTTTTTTGCTAGGTAATGTTTTTATTATCCATCAAATTATGTCAGGTACATTGCTCATTCATAAAGGCTGGTCATCATAAAGGGGTAGGTGCATGGAGTCCAAAATATCTGGCCCACCAGTCCTATCACATGAGGGAAACAATTTAACTTATTTTTAATCTAATAAATAAAAATTAATTATCAAATTTATTATTCAATGTTCATGCGCTAATTTTGTATAAATATATTAAAAATCTTTTTTTAATTTTTAAAATATTAAAAATCATAAAAATATAATTAATTTTCATTTATTATATTACATATAACAACGACAACTATCATAGTTAGAGCATACAATTTTTTTTAATTTCATAAGTATTATTTAAAATGATAATTCCATATGTTCCATTTTGATTTCACAGCTTGGGCCGAGAAAATAAGGGTTTATATATATATATATATATATATTATTATGTTCTTAATGACAATTGGAAAGTCATCTAATTCTTGGATAACTCAATTTCAAACAGATTGATGAGTAAAAATATTAGTATTTCTACATTTAATTTGAGCCATTAACCCTATCAAGTGCATGGATCTGTTATGGATGATGAATTAGATGAATCAAAATCACTGAAATTACTGCAAAACCATTTTGTCTGCATATTTTTAGGCCCTTTTGGAGATGGGAAAGATATAAGCCAGATAGCCAATTTAAAGGAAAACCAACATAAACTTAAATTAAAGTCACGGGTGAAAAAATCAAAACTTCTACCAACTCCCAAGTTTTTAACTTTAAGCGTGAAAATAAGAAAACTTTTCCTGCCTTGGAAACAAACGTATCCGAAACTTCAAATTATCCTACATTTTAGGACAAATTCAACCTATGATTCCCACAGATCATCGTACTGGAGATGAATCAATCGCATGAAGAACACATGAAATTTACAAAAACACAAGCTTTTAGATTGAAATTTACCCAAAACTCACAAAAACAAAAAAAAATTAATAACAATTAAATTCATAGTTGAATTCACATTTCAGGTAAAACAAGCTAGAAAAGAGGGCAAATGAAACATCAAATTTCAAGACAGGGACACATATTTTCAGAGCTGACACAATTCATAAATGGTGAAGAGAATATGTGAACCTGAAATACTTTAGAGGTGAATCCGAGGAACAAACGCCATGACTTCGGAAGTGGATGCAGAGGTAGCAGCGAGCGACTCTCCGACGAGAGAGAGGAATTCTGGAAGGAACAACTCTCGTTGTTTTTTTTTCTTTATTACCTGAATCAAATCCTATGGAACAAAAATTCGAACACAACGTTGTAGTTTCTGCTATATACAACCACGGGTTATCGGATGAAACCTTTTTTCCGCTAGAGCGGCGCTCTCGGAGACTCTGTTTTTTCTGTTTTGGCCAGAGAGCGCACGGCAAAAAGCAACGGTTTATATAAATTTGTGACCTTGTGGGTTTGGGGCCCAATTTTATTATTTAATAATATAAAATGAAAAAGGTCAAAAAAAAAAAAAGAATGCTTTTTTGGTGAGGAAAAAGAACAGAAAGGTAAGATTTTAAATTAAAAAATTAGGGTAATGTTTAATTATAGAAAACTCACTTGTTATTTAAGTTTATTTTCTAAAATTTTGCAAAACATAAAAAAATATAATCAAATAATAGGAAACACAATTTTTAAATTTTTAAAAAATGGTTTAAACAGTTTTTTATATTTTCTTTAAAAAAGCTCCAATTTTTTCAGTAAAAAAAGATGCATTTTATAAATTTTTTTAGAAAAATTAGATCATGATTTCAATCTTCACTAGAAATGCCTTTTTTTTTTAATCAAATGACAATATTTACTTTTTAATCTAAATATTAATCTATTCTGCTTTACAATGTTGCTGTCGAATTTCTAATTTTAAAAAATTATTTTCGTTCACAAACATTCTGAATATAATTTCTGTTTTTCTGTTTGAAAATGAAAAATAATTTTTTTTGCAAAATAAAAAAAAAACAGAAAACATTCTCTACAACTAAACACGATCTAAATATCAAAACATATTGATTTATTTCCTCTTAATTTAATTTAATTATATTTCTATTATTCTATTTTCGATTATATATATCTACCTTTTTATTATTGTATTTTAAACCTACATTTATGTTTTTTTTGCAAAAATATTAAATATATTTTTAACAATCAACAAATATGAGTATAATTAAATTAAAATAACAAAAATTGAGTATAATTGTACTTAAATATTAATAATGGAAAAAGAAAGAGGTGAATTGGTGCAGGGACTAAGGGAGCGGGTGGGGACTGGGGAAGGGAGAGGAACCCGTTACATTCTTCGCATTTAAATTATGTATTAAATTCTTTGAAAGGGTGATAAGTCATTACATAAAAAAAATAATATATCAACGTGTAACAAAATGATAAATAATATATTATATAATAGAAAATTATGTACTTCTATTTTTGGTTGATTTAATATATATAACTTAAATATATAAAGTGAAATTAAAGAATTTAAATTCTCTTATTAGTATTTTTTATATTTTTATTATGTTATATAAAAATAGATACAAGATTTTTATGTATAATAAAATTAAAAGTTTTTAATGTCGTCTTTTCTAAACGCGACAAAAAAATTCTAAACATAAAAAGAATTAAAAAGGAGAAAATACAAACCTGAAAATAAATTTTTCGGTGAGATCTAAGAAGACGAAAGAGACAGTGGAGAAAGGAAGTTGCTTGTGGCGGTTGCGTTGGATTAGCTCCAACCTTATATGTGTCATCCATTTGGTTTCGATAACAAACGACCTTTTAGGGGTCAAGATTTACTAGTTAATATCCCTAAAAATTTGATCTGCTTCAACAAATTGTTGCCATCCACCAAAAGGAAAACCTTCATTTAAAATGGACAGAAAAAAAAACGATAAGAAAGTAAAATTTGTATACTTCTTTTTATTAAAAAGATAGATAAAATTGCTCTACTATAATATTAGAGTAAGCGGCCAACACTATTGTAATCATATAATGATATTTATAAATTTTCGAATTAAATTGACACTTAAAAATAATCTAAAGACTTTTTATTTTGTAAGAAATGAAACCCTCAATAAAATTATAAGAAAATAAGAATTTAATTTATTTGAAGTTAACTTCATGTTTAAAATTATTCATGATTTTAAATTCAAATGAATTAAATTCTAATTTTTTTTTATAATTGGAGAGAGAGAAAAGTAATTTCATTTCATAAATTTTAACGATTTCATGTATTTTTTTCATTAAAACACAGATGTGTATACACCACAATTTGTAAGAATTTTGCTAAAACTATATGTGAATAAAGCTAATTTTTAATATGCAAAACATCTTTCATCAACATTTTTTTTTATTTAGATGATTTTTGGGCCCTTGCATATACTTACCAAACATTTAAAAAAAAGACAATATTTTTTACAAAACTTTTTTCTTATCATATTTTAAATAGAGAGGCTAGCAAATAATATTTTATCCTAATAAATAAGTGAAGCTCTTTTGTTAAAGAGGATCGATCAAGAAGGTGAAGATCGGTAAAGTGATAATTTGCACAAAAGACAGGATTAATTATACATGATGGAAGTGATCCGCCGAATACATTCTAATGCTTAAATTAACTTTCAAGTAAAGTTTTAGCAATAATAGTGAAAATGATCTATAAAGGAAATGCTTTGGTGTTTATATAAGTGTTGATTATGACAATTGGTATGCTTCTGGATGAATAGAAAGAGTTCACATATTCAGGACACACTGATGACATGAGCGAAATTCTCACTTAACAGTTGATGATATAGTCATGCCATTTGTGCATATATATGGATACACCGATTGGCGTGGAGAAAGCTAAAAAGTTACCTCACCCTTAACATGCTTAGAGCCAGGCCAGTAGCATTGGTCGATCGACCATGACTTTGACCTCTACACATCATCTTGTGGGCCCAAGCTTGCTATGATACTATGGTCTGGTTGCTTGGGTTTAGGGTCGTTTGACCTCGTATACGAAGTCAAAAGGTTGCGGCTCAAACAAATTCATTTTAGGTTGTGTTATTTGTGTTACTTATGTCGATCGGATGAGGTGACTTTTCCTTTTCTCATACCAATTATAAATTGTCGATTGCAAGTGCTCATTATTACTTGCATGTTCTCAAGGTGTAGTTGTCTTGTTACTACATGGATCACAATCTAGAGCGTCCATTTCCTTTTGCTACATGTTGTCGAATCAACCTACATTTTCTTTAAATAGCGCTCTTGGACTCCTGGGGTTCATTTATGTGCTTTTTGCTTCTTCAACCACTTCTTCATTTTATACTTCTGGCTTCTTTTTTTTTTTTTTTTTTGTAACTGTGACATTTTTTCTACAACTCTGGCAAATCCCCAACCTTTTCTCCTAAGTATGATGCTTTTGTCTTGTCTTCTCTTAATTTTCTAACTTTTGTGAAGAAAATGAACATGTTTTTCTTCCTCATTTTGCTATTTTTTTTCCAAGCTTTCGAGATTTCCTCCTCAATCCTTTTACCTTTGGAATTGGAACTATTTCTCATGACTTTTCCTCTTTCTTCTTACACTTTGCTTTCTTTTCATCTTTGCTGATCTTTTCCCTCAATGTTGCTCAATCGAATGCTTTTCTTTAACCTATTTGTGCATGACATTTTACTTTTTGTTGTTTTGAAGATAGGGTTTTGACCTTCCCCCCTCGTTCATGTCTAGAAGGTTGAGCAACCCTATCAACTTATTATCTAACTTTGATTTGTCCAAGCCCGATGATTACTCCTTTGTGAATATCACATTTCACTTTGCTCTTTGCCTTCAATTAATCATGGCTCAACAATCTTGTGATGAAAATGGAGTTGAGTGAGCTTTCCTTATCAATGCTACCCTGAGTGACCTAAAGTGGATTCACCCATATGTGAAGATGATACCCCATTCGGCCAAGTGGCAAGACATATATGTTATAGAAGAATTAGAAAGAATCCAAGTAATAGATGAATCCATAGAAGAAATTGCTTTCCATCCTATAGAGGCCTAAGAGCATTCTTACAATTATGACATGCATTCTTTGTTTTATTCTATGAGGACATCATTAACCAACTACATGTCTCCCCTCCATTCACTACATTTCAAAAAGACGTTCTTTGAAAGCTCAACTTCTAACCATCCTAACTTATCTGAAATGTTAGGATTTCCTCATCTACTTTGAAGTGGTTTACCATCATATATGTTGAAATCCTCAGACAGACACTTTTTTGTTCTTATTCACTTATTCCCAACAAAAACCTAGGGGTTAGATTTATTTCACTTAGTGGTCAAATCGAATAATTTTCAAGAACATGTTAACTTCCATTCAGTCATGGAAGAACTCATTTTTCAAAGTGTATGTGGTGGAAGGATTTCATCCTTTTTTTTTCTTCACGATGGGGAGTGCATCTATCCTTCAAAATAGATGGTACCTGCTCATCAACCGAAAAATCATCCTTTCAAGGACTATTAATTGGACAGACAGGACCTGATACTTTGTCTTCTAGCCTTAGGTTCTTTTGATTCATAATTCATTCTTCATACATCTTCTCTTGCTTATACTATTATTTTTGCTCTATTTCTTTATATTGATTGTTTGCCTTTTTGCATATTGGTAGCTTCACGGAGAGCTTTTAGATATTAAGCAATCGAGAATGGATCCATAAAAGGTTAAGGAGATTTGTGCTCAAGCCCTGGCCCAAGTGAAGCCAATAATGGCTCCGATTGTGCAAATTAAAGCCAGTCCTGAGGCTGGTTTAGAAGTTGCAAGTAGGTGTACTTCCCCTAGTCATACTAAAAGCTTTCTTGTTTGGAGCAAGACTTTGCCATCTTACAAAAGGACTCGTGACTTGAGTGACTCTTCCAAGGCCAAAGCATCCGTTCTACCTTTGACATGTCTACCCTATTTACCAAGAAGGCCAAGGTGGGGTCTCAGTCCAAGCTACGTCTAATTGAGCCCTCGAAGGGAGTAGACTTTACCTACAATACCATAGGCAGTTTGTGGTTTGAAAACTTGGACTATGCTACTTTCCTTCTGTGTCTCTATTACCTTTGGCTGATGCAAAGCCCAATGAGGCTTTGATGGCTAACCATAGGGCCCTTTGGTTTATCAAATCTTTTGCGGCATAAATTGTCCACTTAGCTACTTTGGTGATGTTAATGATTCTCCATTTAGCTTGTGTTGAAAGGGAGCATCCAATGGCTGAATCTAAGGCTTTGGAATCTTTGAAAAAGGAACTCAATGCAAAAGTTATGGAGCTATTGAACGCAACAAGAGTATCCAAGATTTGACTGATCATGTTTCTGAGCTGGTGAAGGAGAAAGAAGTGGTAGTTTATGAAAGGAATCAATCTACAGAGCTGCTTCTCCAGTAGGACCAAGAGTTGGTAGTTGAGTGGAAAGGTTACGATGAAGACAAGCTAGCCTTTAGAGCTAAAGAGGAAGGGCTTCAAGGAAAAATAATCAAGGCTAAGAATATCTCCTACCCTATGTATCAATCTGACTTTGACAAGGCCATTAAGCAGATTAACATTTTAATGTTGGTCTTCTACTTGACTTATCAAAAATAGGAAGGGGCATGTCTTTAAAGGCTGCTCTGAAGAAGCATCGCTTGACTTAAGTAGTTGCTCCCTCTTTTTTTTTGTAATCCTCTGCATGGGATGTTTGAAATAAAGTGATTTGTATTCAGACGGTATTTTCTCTCTTTTTCTTACTTAAGACCTCTAACGGGTCATTTGCTTCTTGCCGGATATGTGCCTCTATTTTGTTTTTGCGCCTTTTGGGCTAGTATCATGTTTTTGTTGGCATTTGATCTTTCACGGGTCAATTGTCTTTTGGTTTCATCGTTGTCATCTCTTGACCCCCAAAAGGTTGATTATCCTTATATTTAGGCTCAATGGCTTAGGGAGGTTTTTTCAAGCTTTCCAATGTCATAATGATTAACTTTGGGATTAACCAGTCATCTTGACCTCCAACAGATCTAATTTATTCTTCAAGTCAAAAGGCTATTGAGTTTAAGTGTTAAATTTTATTCATTTTTCACACTGAGGGGACTACTCACATTTAGAATAATACTGAAAAGGCTATTTAAATTTAGATAATACCAAGAAAACTGTTTGGATTTAAATAATACTGAGGCAGAGTTATAATGAATAAAAGTCACCTTATTAACAAGGACATTTTCTAAGCCATGAGTTGTTTTACGTGGAACTGGAATAATTGATTATATAAAATATATTTTATTTTTGATAACTTTTTTTTATAATTGATCATATATAAAATTTATTCTTATTTGGATGAATTATGTATAAAAAAAATTACTTTTTAATATTAAATTATTAAAAATAATAGTGAAAAAAAGAGAAAAAAAAGAGAGATTTTATTATTATTATTATAGGAGTAAGGACAATAAATATAATAGAAAAAAGATAGTAAGGTTGATGTGAATTAAAATTTAAATATTTCTTTTTTTATAATAAAAACTACTTAAAGTAGATTTTTATTTAATTAGTATTATTATTTATAATTGATTATTGAAAAATATTAAAAATATAATTAAATATCTCTAAAAATGATATAATTAATTATCTGATTTATAATTACTTATTGAGAAATAGTTAAATAATATGTTTAAAATTTTAAGATGTAAAAAGAATTCTAAATTAAAAATGGCAGAAGATAAATAAAGGAAAAAAAAAGGATTGCAGGGAACAGCTAAGACAAAAGAAATAAAGGGGGAGGCAATGATGCGTAGGTGGTGTTGCGATTCATTTTAGCACGTAAAGTGGAAAATCGGTGAGAGCACAGGGTTATGGTGGAAGTCATCATCAGAATATTGACCTCTCCTCTTATCCCCTCTCTTTTTGCAAAATTCTTAATTTTAATTTAAGCAATACGCAACACTGGCGTCGCTTACAGGCTTTGATTGTTCTCAGTAACATGATGAAGCGAGGACGGCGATTTAATATTGGTGAAGGAAACTGCATAAAGTTTAATTGGAGTTTAAGATTTTGCTTTCTTTTGATGGACGTTGTTTGTTCATGGATATAGCTCCACACTTTGTATTTAAGAATCGAGCATACAATCTAAATTTTACTTCTTATAATTTTAGTGCATTTATCATTTAATTACTATAATTTTATTTTATATAATTATATTTTAAAATTTAAAATAATTTATAATTAAATTTTGTCATTAATTTGTTTTAAATCTAAATAATATAAGATAATTTAAAATCTAGTTAGATTTATTTTAATTCCTTTATTATTTTCTATCAATGATTTTATAAAAAGAGTATTCATTATTTTTAATTCTTATTAATATGAAAATTTATTTTTCTTCTTTTGAAGAAAATAATGAAAATAATAAAGAAGATAATGAAAATGATTTCAAGAAAATGAATCTTAGTGATTTCTATTAATGATTTCAAGAAAAGAATACTTATTAGTTTTAATCTTCATGAACAGGAACATGAAGATTTATTTTTCTTCTTCTAATGAAAATAATAAAAAATAATAATAAAAATAATTTTAAGAAAATAAATTTTAATGAAGTAAACATTATAAATTAGTTAAAATAAAATATTAATATATAATTTAATTAATACGTAAGACTTTATTAATTTGATTCAATATTAATTGATAATAATAATTTAATTATAAATAATTTTAAAATTTAAAATATAATTACATAAAATAAAATTATAACGACTAAATTATAAATTTAATAAAATTATAAAGATTAAAACATCTATTAATCCATCTTAATATAAAACGTGTCTTTATTTTACTCAATAAATAATTAAATATTAGATATTAATTTTTTTAATATACATAAATTAAAATAAAATTGATAATTAATTTTAATTTATTTTGTTAAAATAAAAAAATTATTATAATTAAAGCCTTTTTTTTTTTTATGTACTGGGGGTTGGAGATTGGAGGAAGGGGAATCACAAACCTTTCACCCTAAGGCACCAATCCTCCAGTGGTAACCATGATCCATACATTGGATGTGGCTTAGAGGAAAACCGCCATCAACATTAACATGATAATGATGTGCCATCTTGTTTGGACTATGCTACATAATTACATGATTACAATGATTCTTTATCACACTATTTAAAATGAATATGAGGATATTACCCTATCTAATAGAGTAAAATTTATTTTTGTTACAAAAGAATGTAAAAGTAAATTCGAAAAATAAAATATAAAAATAATTAATAATCATGTAATCTTATAGATTTTTTATCATAAGAGAGTGGTAAAACTGTTAATTTAAGAAAGATAAATATTAAAATAAATAAATACTTATGACAACAATATTTGATACAATTAGAATCTAGCTATGTTCTTAATGTTGAGAAATTTTAATATATTTATGAAATAGAGAAATGAGATTTCCTCACACCACTTTATCTTTCTCTCTTATCTTTATAAATATGTTAAAATTTCTCCTTAATGTTGATTTTTAAAATTTTAAAACATATGATAGATTAATTCATTCTGAGATATTCTTGAATGTCCATTTTTCATCTTGGTAAATTTAAGGGGTAAAGTTTAAGTTCTTAAATTAAGAAATTACATGTTCTTTTTGAAGATATGTGCAATAATTCTATTATTTTTACATTTATGGGGCATGGGCTCCTCCACTTTTGGGGGCAGAAGCCATAGCTATTCTGAAAGTATGCACGGTTGCCTTTAACTCCGATTATTATAAAACCATTATAGAAAGTCATTGTGAAATTCTTGTTGATGCATTTTTAGGTTTCTCTTTCTGTCCTCGAAACGTTTTGGTCTTGGCTGAGCTCATTAGAATGTACCTAAAAGAAACGTCTGTTCTGGATAAGTCATAATTGTTCATAAGTATGCCCACGTTGAATGTTTGATGTTATTAAAGGTTGTTGGAGTTCCACTTGAAAAAGTTTTGCACTTATAAACAATTTGGTATTTCTTTTCCATTAGCAAAAAAAAAAGTAAAAAAGTAATAATAAAATACACAAACGCATGTGAAGCATTACACAAGTTACATACTATTTGCTATGTCATATTCCTTTAAATCAAGAGCAAATGCTTTAAAGCTTTCTACGTCTGAGAATGAACAGTACCATCTCCTCGCTGTAAACAGTAAAACCCTTGGTTGTTCCTTTCTTCTGTCCCGGTTTTAGAAATCCTTTTTACTAACACTTTGCTTGGGTGAAGGAGAGGAAAGGAAAGGAAGGAAAAGAAAAAGAAAATGAAAAGAATAGAAGATAATTTTTCATTGATTAGTTGGGTGGAAATGGAGAGGAAAGAAAGTGGAAGGAAATATAATAAAAAATATATTAAAAATAAGAATAATAATATAAAATTATAAGATTACATAATACATTATTAAAATATACATATATGATATTTAATTCATTATTATAAACATATGCTATTGTTAAAAAAAATATATTATCATTCACATTTAAAAAAAATTAATTCTTCATTAAAAATAATAATTTCGTCCAAGTTATAAATTATAAATTGTATTTTGACGATTAAGCAATCTGTATATAATATGAAGCTCCATTGCAGTATAATATGTCAATTAATTGCTAATTTAACATAATACACTAAATGCGAATGAGTGGATTGCCATATACAACGAAGACCACTTAGGATGTTCTACACCTCCTGCGTGCATTTATGTACAACAATTAATTCAAACGAAAAATTCACACCAAGCATACAACTTTAAGCCATATAATTTTTCTACAGATTGCATATAATAGTTACAATCTATCATCCAACCACCAAGACAAGTAACTCAATCGAATACAGTCATGTCCAAATAACCAAGTTAACGAAGTTAACAACATGTTTAAGGTGCATACCATTCATCAATTGTACAAAATCTAGACTACAGTGTCATGGCAAATTTTAAATAAACCACAACTATGCGCAAACCTCAACCACACACATATTAAATGCTATTAAGACAGTGATCAAGATGGAGGTAGACTCAGAGCAAACCAGCTTCAGACATTAATTGGTACAAAGCC
>JANHAO010002431.1:0-28913 GCA_026873985.1 Saraca asoca
TACCGGTGGAGGGAGGACGTGTGGACTCCTCAAGTGACCGGAAAAATCAAAGTCTTCCGCTGTGCAAGGAGCTGGATTAAAGGTATGTTTAATCCTCTCTTGTATTTCTTTGATTCTAACCTCAACACAAAGGGTTTTCTGGGGGGGTTGAGTTCGGCCATTAAAGGGCTTCTGAAGAAATTTTTTTTGAAATTTCCCTTCTTGGCTACACCCAACTCTTTCATATTTTCCCCTCAAAACATATTTAACCATATTTTATATTAAAAGTGCAATCGTAATTCTAAAATGAAAAAAACTAGTGATAAAAGAAAATTTAGCAATAAAATTTTATTTTGCATTTAAAAAGTTTTAGATTATTTAAAATAATATTATATTATTACAATTTATATTATGATCAAATCAATTAGATATACTTGATTTTTAATTATAATTATTGATTTATTCATATTATAATTAAATATGTTTTTAAACGTAATATTATATTATTTCAATTTATATAAAATTTGTTATATGTTTTATTTTTTTAATATTTTTAAATTAAGCGAAAATATTATTATTAAATTTTTTTATTAAAATTATAATTATATTTAAAATATAAAATATGATTAAATATGTTTTTAGCATAATATTATATTGTTGCAAACTTGCTATATGTCATAATATATTTTTTTATTATTATCATTTGTTTATAATTTATATAAAAATCTAATAGGATCAAGTATGCTTTTGAATATAATATTTTATAATATTTTATTATTGTAATTTATAATCATTACTTGCACTTTTTATATTTTTCAAACGTAAAATTTAAAAATTTTAAGAATTTTTATTTAATAATATTATATAGTTATACTTTATATCTTTACTGAAATTGGCAATTTGGAAAGATTATCATTTTAAATTTGTGGAGAAATTATGAATTTAATCATGTATTATTGATCATATTTTATATTTATAATATAATCATAATTCTAATTAAAATATAAAATTTAATAATAAAATTTTTATTTTACATTTAAAAATGTATAAAATTCTTTAAATAATATTATATTATTACAGTTTATATTATGAATAAATCAATTATATATACTCTATATATTTTTTATTTAATAAAGATTCATATTATGATCAAATATATTTTTAAACTAATATTATATTGTTATAATTTATATACTTAAAAAGTTGATATATATTTTATTTTCAAACTTTTTAAAATTAAAATAATATATTATTATTAAATTTCCTATATGAAAATCCTGATTATATTTAAAAGTAAAATATGATTAAATATATTTTTAAATGTCATGTTACATTGTTACAAATTTACAATAAGATATACATCATTTTTTTATTATAATTATTGATTTGCATTGTATATAAAAAATTACGATGAAATGTATTTTTAAACATAATATTATATTATTGTTGTTATATTTTTTTAATTTTATTTTTGAAAATTCAGATGAGATAATATGTAGGATTTTGTAATTCATATATTTTTTTTTTGTTACTCATCCAAACTTCAAGGGTAATATATATTTCTCTTTAATTAGACTAAATATGTTAATTCTATGATATTATTTTATTTATGGTGTTTATCTTAATTTTATTTGATTATCTACTCTATTATTACTACATCTTTTTAATTCTTTTATGTTTGCACATATTTTTTATATTTTTTTAATTTACCCCTTTTGTATTGTATGTTTGTTTTAAATTTTTATTTTTTAAATCAACTCCACAATTTTCTTTATACCTCATAGATTTTATATGTTTATCTAAGATTATTTTGATTAAAAAAATCAATTCTATTATTTTATTATACCTTAATATTATTATATGTTTTCTCTTGTAATTTTTGGATTGGGTTTGAAATCTAAAGAAAGAGATTCAAAATTTTTAAGAAAAACAATTAATAAATTTAAGTCAAAACTTTAAAATTTAATATGTTAATATTTCTTTTTAAGCTCATTAATTGGGATTGTTCAACAAATCAAGTGTTTATCTATTACTGATTTTATACAATTAGTAAAAAAATTAAATAATTAAATAAATTTTTACTCAAAAATCTAAGTCCACTTGTAATTATATTGTATATATTATCTTAAATTATTTATAATTAGTGTAATTTTTTATCATCGAGTATAGATTTTAAAATCAATTTCGGTATTCTCTAATGACATATATCAAACATACAAAATTTCATTTAATTTGAAATTAAGATATACTTATTTTAAATAGTATTGTTGTGGTTATTTTTGGAATCTCACAAATGAACTGATAAAAGTTTAATACACAGACTCAGCTGATAAAGGCCTAATTCATCAAGGATTAAAGTTACTGGACCAATACATCAGGCCAATAAATGCGAGTTCAGATCGCTAGTCGACATGGGTCAAAGTAATAGCCTCGAGTCATTGAGAACAAGGCACAACTTGTAAATCAAAGCACGCATGCCCAACCATCAATTCAGAAAAATTTGTTTAATTTTCCATTTTAATGGGGAATCATTATTATCTATTAAGTAATCCTATCAAGTCATGATACTTATCTGTTATTGATTTATATTCAAACTATAACCCCCTAATCATTATAAAAGAGGATGAAATCATTGTACATGAAACATTTAATCATCAGATACAAAATTCTTTGCAAAAAGATTGAGAAATGAAATAACCGTGGACGCAGGGATCGATTGACTTTAGTCGAATCACGTTAAATTTTTTTTGGTGTTTTCCTGTTATTTTTCCCTCTCTATTTCCTTTTTTACACACAAATTACAATTTAGAATTCTTGAACTTTTTGATTGATCGAATTTGCATGTCAATAAGTATTTATGACAATAATGTTTTAAAATTATTTTTATAATTTTAAGATAGAATAAATTAAATAACGATGTTAATATATTAAATTTAATATAAAATAATAAATTTGAAATATTATATAATAATTTTATTCCTTATATCACACGGAAACTAAACTAGGATACAAATATTTCTCTTTAAGTGCACCAATCATCCGAAGAAGCCACCATGTTTGAATTGATTTTCAGTCGCTTTCGGTCCCTAGGCAATTGTAATATTTCATATTAGGGCAAAGTAGGTTACATCGTTTTGTCTAGGTCTTAAGCGAAAACTATTGACTTTTGTTAACTCAATGGTTTTTAAAATATAAAATTTTTAAAATTTTGTATTTTTTAAAATTATTATACTTTTATTTAATTCATTCTAAAAGATAAAAGCATATAGATTTTCAAAAATTATATATATTTTCAAAGTACAAGATGGAAAAAATATTTAACTTGATCTAATCTATAAATTTATTGGACTTAAAATTTAGTTTAGTTTGTGTTGTAAATAAATTTTTTCAAGTTTAAAGTAGCCTATTAGCTTATATAAATCAATTAACTACCAATAATTATTTAACAAAATATTATTAACAACTAAAATACTATAGAATAAATATAAACACCTCCATAACAATTATAAATTAATCATTATTAATTAATTATTCTACAGATTTTTTTTCTCTCACTATTGAATATCGCATCTTGTGTTTGATCTAGACTCTGAACTCGAAGTCGTGTGTGAATTATAGGAAGAAATATTATCATCTTCTTTTTTTTTTTTTGGCAGTTGGATCATTCTCAATTTTATTTTTTTAAATTTCCATTAAAACTAGTTATTCTTGCCGTCATTGATGGAAAACTTAGCAAAAATTTTTGAGCCCATCTTCAGACAACATATTTTGTCGTTGATACTCATTATTGTGCGGAAAATTCATCAAAATTGATACTTTTTCAAAAAAAAAAAAAAAAAATCCTCATTAAACAGGGATTTGCAGCCATTGATGTCCATCGAGAGGCCATCAGATCTTTTTGGATTTCATCTTTGGTGTCGTTTAAAGGTGGCACAGCAAGCATTAATCCAATCTAAAAGATTCCCAGCTTCCACTTTAAATTAATACTTAAAATTTTTCTTAATCCACACTTTGAAGATATATACACTCTTCATAGTGATTGAATCCATCAAATTCCAGAAAAGCTAAGCAAATATAAGAGTTTGATTCGGTATTCGATAAAATATATCTATGGCCAAGAAAATAAATTGGTTCAGTTTTATTGGATGATTTAGTCATATCTATTATCTATTAAATAAGTTCTCAAAAAAAGAAAAAAATTGTATTGAGATGCCCAAAAAAATCGAACGGCTATATATGTGAGGACATAACGGGGGGATTTTCACTTTTATCACCATTTCTCCACAACCACTAAAAATACAACGAGCTCCAAATAAATGTTTCTGTGTATGAAAGTTGTGTGACTTTTATACATTGGACTGGAGCCAGTATGTTTTACGTCAAATTAGAATGCATGCAGCCAATATGTGTTCTTTAAATCGAGTCCGCAAATTGTCTTCATCAAAACAGAAGACAGTGAAGTGTGCCAACTTGTCTAAAACAAAGCACGTGTTGGAGTCATGTTGTTGGAATCCATAATAGCATATGTTCAATTTCTCTGGTTTATTCTCTATCACATGCGGAACCAAGTTTTATCCTTGAATCTTTACGGGTGTGACAAATGTAAAAGAAGTAGCATATGACAAACATTTTTCGGATTAGGAAATTTTCTTGACAGTGTATGAACCAAAAACATTGAGGGTCCACCATCTCCTTAGGGAGGGTGCTATATGTATTTGGCACTTCTCTGTTAGGTTAATGCCTTTAATGAGTGAAGTGGCTAGACAAGAAAAGAAGTAAGGATGATGGAACCAGAAGCATCTCTGAGGCTTTATTTCTTGCTACGACTGTTGCTGCTCTTTAACTCGGCAGTGGGAGTATTCAGTGCTGATAAGTATAGCAGAGATGACTTTCCACCTGACTTTATCTTTGGTTCTGGCACTTCTGCTTATCAGGTTGGTTTCTTCATCATTTCTCTTTCCTTCTTGAGAATTTTTTTTTTCGTTTTAATATAGAAAAAGAAAGAATTTGACTTTGAAGTTTAATTGAAGTTTTTTTTTAACTTACAAAAAAACTAGTCTGTTATCTGATAGATTGATATATATACATAAATTTTTTCCCTTTTTTATCATACCAAAAGGTGGAGGGAGCTGCAAATGAAGATGGAAGAACTCCAAGCATCTGGGATACCTTTGCGCATGCTGGTTTCTTCTTTTGTTTTGTTTTTTTTTTCGGCTGTTATCTTTGCATCGTTTTAATGCATATAGAATTGCGTTTTGTGTTTAGAACATTAGAAGAGATTTCACTAAGTTTTGTCTACCGTGGAAATATATGCCATGCTATTTAGATAGTTCTACTTTTTTGTTGTGTGGTTGTTATTTATCTGCCCTTCTTCAGCCAATAAGGGACTGTCCCATTCTATCATTATTGATAAAGGTTTTGCACATGGAGACAACGGAGATTTAGCCTGCGATGGGTACCATAAATACAAGGTCATATCTTCAATACTGTTATATATCTTCGACAATGTTTTTACTTTGCCAAGTAATGCTTACTCCTTAATTTCTTCGTGGTCGACTTGATGGTTAGAAATAAAAAAATTGAAATTCTTCCCCATTCATGTATTGCCATTTTTATTATTATTATTATTTTTTTTACCTAGGGTCAAAGAGAGGGGATTAGCAGGATCATCATCCCTCAAAAATCTTAATATTTTTATTTATAACAATTTAATACTCCTAAAAAATTTTAAAAAAATGCATATATAATCTATACAAGTTTTGAACTAAAAATTCTGACTTTGTCATCACCTGCTATAGAATGAGTTGGTTAAATTCAAGATGTTATTAAGTTTCTTAACCCGGAATATCTATGATGCAGGAAGATGTGCAACTCGCGGTGGAAACAGGCCTTGATGCCTATAGATTTTCCATTTCTTGGTCAAGACTGATACCAAGTATGATCCTAATCCAGAACTTGTACACTGAATCAGAACTATCTAATTTTAAGATTTTCATATTCTTTTTGCACTAATTTTTTCTTTTCAAACCTTTATAACCACTTTCTTTTTTCTTCAGATGGTAGAGGACCTGTCAATCCAAAAGGACTACAGTACTACAACAATCTCATCAATGAACTAATAAGCAACGGTTAAATTTTAATCTGTTTTTCTTTGGTAAAAAGATCCTGCCTTAAATTGAAATATGTTGTACTTGTTCATCTGATATAGTCTTTTTACTCAAGCAGGAATTCAACCACATATTACACTGCACAATTTTGATCTTCCACAGGCACTTGAAGATGAATATGGAGGATGGATTAGTCGAGACATCATGTATGTTCTTGTGTGTGCTTGTGCTTAGCTTCTAATAATGGATGAATTACTTATATATCCAATCTGTGAATGCAGAAGAGACTTCACAGCATATGCGGATGTTTGTTTTAGGGAGTTTGGTGACAGAGTGTTGTATTGGACTACTGTGAACGAGCCTAATGTGTTTGCTTCAGGCTGCTATGATCTAGGCATATGCCCGCCTCAACGATGTTCTCCTCCATTTGGCATCATTCCCTGTGCTAGGGGCAACTCATCATATGAGTCCTACTTGGCCGCTCATAATATATTGTTGGCACATTCATCAGCAGCCAGATTGTATCGTACAAAATATAAAGTATGTCACTTCATCTTTGTCCATGTCATTCTAGTTCTTCTATAGATGCATGAGGTTGTCAGTCACACTCATGATTCACTCAGTATTACTCGCTGCAGAATTTAGATAGGTGGAACTAGTGAATAACCAGATTCTGCCTTGTGTTTATTGAGTGAATTAAAATGATTGTGACTAATATTACTCTTTTACAGTGGATTTGGGTCTTTTTGTGAAATGGCAGAGAATGAAATCTGCATTGCCAAAGATAATGTTCATGGTGTTCCAGTCTGAGACGATACTGTCACATTGCAGGACAAACAACATGGATTTATTGGTATGACGGTCTATTTTTTTGGGTTCATTCCTCAGACAAATACAGAAGAAGACTTGGCAGCGGCGAAAAGAGCCTATGATTTTAATGTTGGTTGGTAGGTTACAGATCTTTTTAAGTGGCTGCATTACTTCTCTTCCCCTTGCACTCTGTCTTCTCAGTCCCTTGTATATAGACCCCTATGAAGCATGGATGCAATATGATACGGGTATGGATATATGATAATTTTTAAAAAATTAGGATACTTTTATCAAGGATACCTAAAGATAAAAAAAATTTCATATAAGAACGTCAATAGTTAAGAATTAGATATATGAATTGTTCATTAGTGTTTAAAGAATAAAGTTACATTCTCGTGTATTTCTCCCAAATATGTCATCATATATTCAAAAATTATATATTCCCATATGCTGTCCTTTGAATGGTTACGACATCCTCAAGCAAAATGAATCCTAGCAGGACAAACAATACAAAAGACAAGTATTGTCAATAACTTCTAATGTAACAAAATTTAACGATAAAACAAAATTTAATTAGGGGTATCTCTCAAAAAGGTATTCAAGAATATCATATTAGTATTGTGTTTATACTTATTTGACGCGAATACGTCAGTCATTTTGAAGTATTAGTGCTTCATAGATAAGCTCACAATTTCCTTCTTTCATTTGGTAATACTAATATTTCAGTAAGGTCATGGCCTGAACCCGTAATTACTAATTTCTATGAATGAACTCATTATGCTGCACTTAAGCTCTATTTGAGTGATGTGAAGAATATGGGTTTGGTTTAATGCAGGGTTTTAGAGCCCTTGATGTATGGCGACTATCCCGCTATCATGAAGAAAAATGCAGGCTCGAGACTTCCAGCCTTCACAAATAGTGAATCCAAACAGGTTAAGGGTTCCTCTGACTTCATAGGCGTGATATACTACACTGATGTAAATGCCACAGACAACTCTGAGGCCCTCAAGAGGGAACTGAGAGATTATAATGCAGACATGGCCGCACAGCTGATCTGTACGTTCTGTTTTCTATTTATTATGTTGACATAATCTACTTTGATATCAATGGTCCATTCATTTGTGTTTTGCACAACCAAATCTGTCTGAGTCTGGGAATGAAGTGAATATTAATCATTGCTTTTCTGGTTTTGACAGTTTCACAGGATCTGTTTTCCGAGGAAGAGGTTAGAATTCAGACATAAGTAAGCCATAATTAATTGTATTCATTATTTGACTTTATTTACTGAATGCCCATGTGGTTTTAATTTGACGCAGTACCCTGTCAAACCTTGGGGTTTACAAAATGTGCTGGAACAAATCAAACTCCTCTACGCCAACCCTCCTGTTATCGTTTATGAAAATGGTGCCTCTCTCTACATGTTCATTGACTCAGATACTTGCTCATATCTAGAAATAACCAACTATTGAGTTTAATAGTTGGCCATGTGAATTAGATGTGAATATTAGAATTGTGTACTCAATGTTATTGATCATAATTTGATATGACATGTTAGGTCAACGGACAGCAAGTAATTCGTCATTGCAGGACGTATCAAGGGTGAAATACTTGCATGGATACATTGGAGCCGTGCTTGATGCTTTGAGGTATGCAGTTACTCTTCCAATTTTTTTTCGAGTTTACATTATTATTTCATCAAGCTAAATTCCATATAATCTACTTTCACTGGCTGCTCATGAAGTACTATTATTGTCAGGAATGGATCAAATACGAAAGGGTATTTTGCATGGTCGTTCTTGGACGTATTCGAGTTACTGGATGGATACAAATCAAGCTTTGGACTATACTATGTTGATCGAAATGACCCTGACTTGAAGAGATACCCGAAGCTTTCTGCAAAATGGTACTCCCATTTCTTGCGGGGTAAAAGCACCAAAACTAGAGTTGGTTCTATCCAACTTGAGAAGAAGGATCCATCACTTGTTTCTGTTGCTCATTTATTTCAATAGCTCATTTTATTGCATTTCAGCATCATTATTTACTGCGTAATAGCAAATGTTGACTGGCAGCCTGACCATATAGATTTGGACTCCATGCGTGGGATGTCAAGCAGCTAAGTTATATGTGATGTTAAAATTTAGACACCAAATCTGAAATAATAATGTAGCTAAGTTTTTTATTAAGAACTTCCATGTATATCACTTGACATGATTTGTCTGAAAACATTATGTTCATTATTGATATACTGTTACATCTGGAAAAGGAAAAGGCTAATGTAGATCAGTGATTGGTTTTTGGCTTCTTCACGATCATCACAGTGCAGTGAGCATGATGAGCACAATAGTCGCTCACACTACCTAAAACCGCCCTGCATGCAAATAAATAAACAAATATCAGAGTTTACATGATGATTTACAAGGTTTTGGTGGTGTAAAGATTAGTGGGCTTTTTTCACGACAATTTTCAGCATAAATAAGACAGAAAAAGCATAGTTTTACCATAACATTCAGAGTGTTGATAAGGGTGGGCATGAGCATGTATGTGATTATACTAAAACACACACCAAAATATTGTCCAAGTCAGATGCTAGCTTCTGGAGAAATTCTTATGTAAATGGTGTCTACACAACTTGTGTAGACTATACCAATCGTGTCATTGATATAACAAAAAAAGTGGGTGAGAAAGAGTACATTAATGGCAATCTTTCATCTATTTTTTCTTTTATATCACTGAGGTGATTAGATTAGTTTACATAACTTTGTAGACACCATCCAGGTAGAATGACTCCAGCTTCTGCACGAACAAAAGAGCAGATTTTGGACTGCCAACAGTTGTGTATGAATTTACCTTGCGGTAAATAACTTCTTACTCATGCTCTTGGAAAATTTTTATTTGGTGATTATCTTGGATCATACAATAATCCTAGAGCTTAGTTCAGCATCTAATATAAATCTATGGATACTATGAATCTATTCCATTCAGAATTCAAAAAGTAAGCATAACATTTGTAAAGTGAAGAAAGATAAGCGGGACCAGAAAGCCAGAATGAATCTGTACCTTTTTAAAGTGCCATAACCATGACTACCAACAACCAATATTGAAGCATGATGCTTTTCCACAGCTTCGCAAAGAACATTCCTAGCATCACCTTCCATCACTTCCATCATAACGTCATGCACCTGACAGAAACTTGGCGATCAGATAATTCTGTCACAGGTACATGATAAACATATATAGGAATTGCCAAGTTTGAGACTTGAGATGATTATTTTATTGATCAGCACTTCTAAACATCGTACATGTAAATTTAGATAGCATGATAATAGATCTGAATTTCCATTTCTCTCTGAAATCAAATTCAATTTTTTTTTTTTCCTTTTTGGCAAGGAAATCCGTAGTAAGTAACACCTCATTAAAAAAATTGAACAAATCGAACAATGAACGATCAATCAAGCTAATGGCCATAATGTTTCTGCCATATATGTTGACAGATTGAAGAAGCAAACTGGTAATTACCGATTTACGGATGCAGAGTTCTTTAGCCTTTTGAAGAATCCTGGCAGCAATTCTTTTCAAATCGGCATCCACAACCGGCACAATCCCAGCGGCAGCTTCAATAAACGCATTGCATCAAAATTCAGACCCAAACAATAACCCAGTTGGCAAAATTAAACAGAAATCTAAAAAAAAAGGCGTACCAGGGCCACTGATACCGACGGCCGAAGTAGGAGACGGTTTGGCATAAACAATAAGAAGCTTGAAGATAGGATTTGGCGATGAACTAAAGAAGTGATCAAGGGTCCATTTCAAGGCGTATGTGCTGTGCTCGCTATCATCGATAGCAACGATCATCAACGGCTTCTCTGGGGACGAGGCCATGAATGTAAACTCTGCTTCACTCTATTCTCTCTCTAACTTGACAGAGGGGACGCAGTCAGAAACTACTTCCTCAATTTTAGAATGACTCAAAACTCACAGAATATGACATGTCAGAATATAATGGTAGCATTACGAAGTGATCTGTTTGGTAAATTTCATTCAATTACGTATGCTCTGAGTTGGGAATCACAAGAAAAAATAGCCTCATAATTGAAGGGGTATGTGCAGTAACATCAATCTTTTTGGGTGTTAGATTTGAATAATGCATGAATCATTGTACTTGGTCCCTCTGATTGTGGGTTTGCCTCACACGCATCTCATTCTACAGTTCTCATGCCAACCACTACACACCATTAATGCCATGTGTAGTAATATCAAACAAACAGAATGATTCATAATAAAAAGCTAGTTATGAGAATGAGATCCACCTCTTAAGTGTTTTTCATTAAATTATCTTTTTTTTTTTAATTTTAAAATAAATGAATCAGGTAAAAAAAATAAATTTCAATGTAAAAAAAGAATTCATCAATGAGAATACTTAATTCTTAAGACGTGAAATTCTCCTGTGAAATTTATCATAATAAAAATTCAAAATACAAAACCCCAAAGTCATATTTAGGCCTGTAATGTGATTGTGTGATCTACATCGGCCCATGATCTCCAAGGTAGGAAACTGGAATTGGGCCAAGTTAGTCAGATCACTGAATTAGAAAAGCTTTAACCCAATGAACAATAATTGGCAAAATCCCAATCCATTTGTGAAGTTCATTGACTACCTGCCAGCTGGCTTGAACCACTTTTTAGTGTAGGATATCTTGCTAGAGCGTTAAAGTGTCTGTGGTGATATCTTCTTTTGTGATTGGTGGACTCCCACTCATACAAATGCTTCTCTTTGAGCCCTCAAGAGTCCCATAAAGATTTCTTCTCCATAAGTGTAAAGGTTCAATGAGATCACTTCCTTTTGATATAATTGGTGGTTAAAATCTCCACTATATTGAATGCAAAGCACTACTTTAATTTATTATTAAATATTTTCTGCGTCCATCATTAAAATGGAGCAAAACAAGTTTGTTGAATGATGTAAACTTCAACCATTGAATTATTTTATTAATCAAATAATGTGGTCATGGATTAATGGTTCATAATGGCAGAAAGTAACTAAAAGAATATATATACATTAGTGGCTCTATTTAAATTATGGAATTGGTAAGGTGATAAATTATAATTTTGAGATGAAAATTGAGCATACATGAGGAGGATTTGTAAGCCTTTTGTCGACATAATTTGACCGAGAGTTTAACTTTTTAAAAAGATTCAATATTTTTATTATTGAATTATTATTTTTAAATATTAATATAAATAAGTTAAATAAAAATTATAAATTTTAATATAAAAATAATAATTTAATAATAAAATATTTAATTTTATAAGAGATCAAACATACAATAAAATTACCCTTTTCACGTAAATATAATTATATGTTATTTATAAAAATAAAAAATAAAAAACGCAATCTCTTCTGAACGGGCATGGAAAATACATGATAATGGCTCCCAATTTAGTTGAAGAAATTCCAAGCCTCTCCAATAAATACTAGTAAGTCAAAATTAATATAGATTTATTTCAATATATTATTATTCATCATTTCATTAAATGGATTTCAACTTACAAAAGTCATTACTATTTAGTGTTTGAAAGAAGTTACTGTTTTAGATAAGCGAGAAACATGGGAGATTTTGACTTTTTCACGGAAAGAGAGTGTCACTTTCGAACTCGCACACGTCTTTTTGATTTTGAAGTATTCATCAGACATATAAGAGAAGGGAAGACCCACCCTGAGCCGACAAATCCCATTTTGCTTATGCAACATAAATTGTAAATCCCATCCATTACATTTCGTTACTCCGATCTCAATTGTCGTGTTTTGAAGCTTTGAACGGAGAAAAAAAGAGGGAGTGGTGTATAAGTCCATGGTTTCTGAGAAAACACAATGAAGTTCTGCAAGAAATACCAGGAATTCATGCAAACTCAGGAGAAGAAGCTGCCTGGGGTTGGCTTCAAAAAGCTTAAGAAGATCTTGAAGAAGTGCAGGAGTCACTGTCAGTCCCAGAAAACCATCAATCCGTCACTTGGCCTCCAAACATGCCCTGATCATTGCCCAGGTATTGGTACATTTTGATTTTTTTTTTTCAAAATGAATAGGATAAAAGGGAGGATTCTGAACCTGAGTTTGGAAATATAAAAAAAATTCAAATTTAATTAATTTGAATTAGATTCATTTATAAATTTGTTGGTGAATTGAAGTTTAGTTTCTGACAAATTCTAAAGCTAATTGAATCAAATTATGCAGTGTGCGATGGAACCTTCTTTCCTTCCCTTCTAAATGAGATGGCAGCAATAGTAGGTTGCTTTAACACGCAGGCACAGAAATTACTGGAGTTACATCTTGGTTCTGGATTCAGAAAGTACATTTTTTGGTTCAAAGGCAAATTACAAGGAAGCCATACTGCTCTGGTTCAAGAAGGCAAAGAGCTGGTCACTTATGCACTCATAAATGCCATCGCAATTCGGAAAATCCTAAAGAAATATGATAAGGTATGTCTTCCCAGCTTCATTAGATAAAATCAGATCCTTATTTAGGTTTGAAATAAAGGTGAATATTATGATCTAGTCCTTTATTACATATTCTTATTAGATACTACTGTAACTGCAGATCCATTATTCCAAGCAAGGACAGGTATTTAAGTCACAAGCCCAGAGTATGCACATGGAAATTCTTAAGAGTCCCTGGCTTTGTGAGCTTATGGCCTTTCATATCAATTTAAGGGAAACCAAGTTGCAGTCAAGGAAAGCACCTGCTCTGTTTGATGGATGTTCCCTCACAATCAAGGATGGAAAGCCATCACTTATTTGCGAGCCTTTTGATTCCGTAAAACTCGATATTGACTTGACTTGTTCTATATGCTTGGTAAGTTACTAAATTCACTTTATGTTGTCCATTCTTCAGAATCTAAATGTTTCATTTGGATTGTACATAAGCTAAGGTTGTCTGTTATCTTAAGGCATTTAATATTTATAATTTGGGAGAAAATTGACAATCTCACTTAATGTTTCAAAATTTAATAGGGGATGCGCTATTATACTGTGCTTCGGTTTTTTCGTCAACTGATTATTTATTCTCTCTGGCATTTATGTGACAGGACACAGTATTTGATTCAGTTTCTCTTACTTGTGGGCATATATTCTGCTACATGTGTGCTTGCTCAGCTGCATCCGTCACTATTGTTGACGGACTTAAGGCAGCAGATCCCAAAGAAAAATGTCCTCTTTGCCGAGAGGTAGTATGCTAGTGTTATGCTGCTCTTTGTGAGGAAGAACTGCTTATTATTACTGCTAAAGTATGATCAGTCTGTTCTAACATGAAGTGTTGGATTTACTAAATATTTAGCTTCCTCAAGTCTCTTTTCTGGCATTTTGTCAACATTATTCACAGTTTGGTCTATTTTTCTTGATATGCAGGAAGGAGTTTATGAAGGCGCTGTACACTTGGAAGAATTAAATATCCTGTTAAGCCGAAGGTATAGCTCCATTTGTTTTATCATCATATCATACGTTTAATGAAGATAAAGTATTAGCACGTCAAATGGTGTTAGGTTGAAATGATGTTGGTGGGAAAGGAACAAATTAGTGAAGCACTTTAATGTCCATATGTTGAGTTTCATACATATTCACAAGTGCCCTGACATAATTTGTTTATTTCTTTAACAGCTGCCAGGAATACTGGGAGGAGAGGCTTCATACAGAGAGGGCACAGAGACTGAAGCAAATAAAGGAGCATTGGGATTTGCAGTGTAGGGCATTTATGGGTGTCTAATTAGATAGATAACTTTTCGTCCATGACATCATATGCTTGGAAGTTAGGGGAGGGATGGAAAGAACATGAAAGAAGAACAAGAGGAAGATGAATGGTTAAGAAAGTACTTCTTTATCCTTGTTTAAATGTTTAAAAAATTTCTCAAATTAAATGAACACAAAATAATGACTAAAATAATTAGTGGAAGGTTTTAGAGGATTAATTATAATACTCCAATCTCTTCCTCTCCTTAATCAAAATTTCTAAACAATGAGATTACATAACCATCCATAATCTCATTCCTCTCCAATCTCCCCTATCCAATCATACCATTAGCCTACAGGTAGGAATAAAATATGAATGTACATTTGTTTAATTATTGTTTTGTATGCAACATTCATAATAAGGTTTGCAAGTTATCAGTCTTGCCTGACTCCAATGAACCACAGCTTGCTCCTATCGCCATAGTTAATGCTAAACAGAAAAAATGGTCCAGTGGCAGAAATTTTGCGTTTTTCTTCTCTTGTTTTTCTCTTGCAACCAACGCACTCAGGATATAACGCTTTAAGTGTCTAATTATCAAGAACGTTTCATCCTCACAACAAAACTCCATTTATATTTAAAAACATTAAGAAAATTTCTTAAAATATAATGCAATAACTACTTTTAAGAATACATGCACAATTAACATCATCGCCAAAATTTTGCGGATTTGGATCACGGTGCTATTATTTATATTGATCCAAAGTGCAGCTTCAAGGAAGCCATTAATCAACCAACCATCAGTTTCATCGTACAGCTAGTCAGCCAGATAAAAGCTTCATTTGCCCACAATTAAGGGGTTCTTTTCTTTATACATATGATACCTCTTGCATAATTTCTGTAGAGTTGCGACTGAATGCTGCATGGGATTAAGCTTTGTATCCATGAACATACTCTGACAAAATAAGGAGACATGTAAGCATACGTCTCATTGTTTGTAATTTCCTGAACATGAAAACAACATCTATTCAAACCTGATAGTCATCTGCATATTTATCTACCAGACGACCAATATGAAGACGTTGCATGGAAGTCAAAGGCTGAGGAGGTGCACTTTCCCCATCTCCCCGCTTCTTTCCCAGAGCTGATTTCAAGTCTACATGACCAAAATAAAAAAAAAGATTTTATAACCAGAAATGGCAGTCGATTCAATTGTCACACTAGTAAAATGCAAGCTAGTAGCTGACTATCATACAACTGGACTACAGGATCTTTGCTCTTCTTAAGTCACAAAAACTCTTCTAAGAATCACTTTAAGGACCTTGAGAACACAGCAAAATTGAGGTGTTTTTACATTTAGGGAACATGCAATTCTGGAAAATACATTTTTGTACCGAGAGCAAGTAAAGATGTTTTGTGAACATTGTCATATAAATTTGTAACAATTTGAAACATATCATAACCATCCTGCAGTCAATTTGAATAATGATTACCACAAAAGCTACAAATAAATATCAAAAAGGTTAATATGATCTGATATCCAAACAAATCACATTAATTAGGAATTTTCAATTTTTTTTGAGGATGAGTCAGAGACACGTAAGAAAAGGGGGTGAAGCAAATTTTAATTATATCCTTGCTCCAATGTCCAACTTTACTGGGATTCAGCTTCAGGATGCCGTCCTTTTTCTTCTAATTATCAAGCTAAATCAAATGTTAAAAATCTTAATTTTTCTTCAAAAAGAAAACCTTATATGTTGACCCGAAAAGGCACTGACAGATGGACAAAGGGCAAGGCTCCTAAATACAGTTAAGAAAAGGGGATTACCGTCTTCTTCGAGATCGCTACCTGAATCCATGATCTCCGATTCTGCAGTAACTTCATCGGTGGCCGGTTGAGGGACTTTAAGGGAATCGTTTTCGACAATATGGTAAGTACGAGATCGGACGCTGGCCAAGTTGGGATTGGAGACGACGCCGAATGACTAGTAGTTTTGAATACGGTGCCTTTTTCGTCCCATTTAAGGTTTTTATCAACGAGGAAGTGCAACATCTTCGGAGGACGACAGAAGGCTGGCTTGAAAACCCCAGGGTTTTTCTTCGGTAGTCCCACTCGCACCTTAGATCTCGATTGTTTGAATTTTCTTCGCGATCTTCCCATCCTCTCGGTTACTTTCTCAAAGACCAGACAGTAGACGAAGCCGATGACAGGTCGGTTTTATTGAGGGGTTTAGGGCTGAAATTGCCAACTGAATGCTATGAGTTCTAACGGTGTCGTCTCACTTGTCATGTCGCCACATGTCCATGCGTATCAGTATGACTGCATCATTACCATTTACCACTGGACCTTACAAGTAAAACGTAGTGTTCAAAAATGTGAAAACAATAAATAATCCTGTAATTGATGGTTTTTTTAGTTAGTTTTTGAGACAGTTTCTATTGTTTGGTGTAAATCTAAAATTACTTTCAATTTTGATTTGGTTTTATTAAGTCTGTTGCCTGCGGGGTGACGTTGGTGACTTACACAAAGGGAAAATATCAATGTTGGCAGCCAAAGGTCATCTAAAAATACTCTGATACTTAAGTTAATAGGATATATACAAAAAATTTATAATATATGTCTTAGGATTTTGATAACATACCTAATAGCTTAATATAGTCTTACAATTAAGGTAAAATGATCAATGAGATTGGATAAGGTTGTATAGCTAGTGATTGTAAGGAGTGGTGATAAAGCAGGAGATACAATATTATTTGTATGTTTGATAATAATTGTGACTTGAGTAGTGCATGTGGATGTGGTAATGTAGTGAGGGCGATTGCCTATAAGGAGAAGTTTTGAGGTGTTATGTGATGGAGATTGATGACGCAAGGCGGAAACTAGGGTGGCAAGGAGGTTGGTAGAATTTTTTTGTGAGATCACTTGCCCCTTGACTCTTCGGGTAAAGGATCATGCATTTACTCTTCCTTGCCTGACATGAGATACCAGTTATCTAGGGACTTTTGCTTGACTAATTGCACACAATAAAGCTTTGCATTCTTCGAGGCATATCATCATTGCAACCTTTTCAATTTCTCTTAATCTAGACAATGTTTCTAAACCTTTTTTAGGGGGCAATCCTGATCATTGAGTTAAGAAAGCACTAAGCTTTGTCCTTTCTTTTTTCCCTCACTTTCTCTATTCAAAACTTTCAAGTGTTCTTTGAGCAAACCAGAGTTTTCCTTCCTTCCTTTGCGATCATCTGTTTCTTGCAAATACTCTTTCTATTACTTAAGTTTTTTGGCCTTTCCTAATCCTCATTTGCTCTTTCCAACTCCAGTTTTCAGTTGTGGTAAGTTTTCATTTTTCTTCTTTTTCTTCTATGTTTGTTGGTTTCCTTGTTGTGTTTGGTTGGGTTGTTTATGTTTTGATGTTATTGTTCTATTGCAGTTTTTATGATTTCTCCTTGCCTTTATGCTTTTACGTTGTTTCTCAAGTATGTTTACTTTTTTGTTCTAGTTGATTTTAAGGCTATTGTAAGAGAATTGCCATAACTTTTCCAGTGAAGCTCTCTTAGGTTTTTTGTGATTTTTACTTCATTTTTCCTTTCTTGTTGTTTGACAGTTCCAAACACTTGTGCTTTTTGCACATGTTTACAAAAAGATGATGATGAGCATTCCTGTAGCTCCTCCTGGTGGTTCCGATAATGGGATGAACATTCCATTTCCTTCTACTCTCAACTCAGATGGTGGGAGCTACTGTTCAAGTGGTGGTGGTCATCATCATTCTCACTGTTTAAATGGTTTAGGTAATGGCCATTGATCAACTCACTCAAGATAAGGAGGTAGTAATAAAGGAAGTTGTTAGAGCATCCAGAGCAAAGGGAAGTGCCGAGACTCCCGAAGGTCAATGCAAAATTCTTAGAGCTCCTGAGAGGTGTTAGGTAATGATAAAAGTGGTGATCACCAAGAAGAAAGGAGGACTAAAGGCCATAAAATTTGGCTTCAAAAAGGTGGTGATGGTGAGGTTTGAAGGTCTTCTACCTTTAGGAGTGGGTGGCAACCAAGAGCGAAACCCTTATTCCCAAGGGCGATGCATAAAAACCATTGATGTGGAGGCTCCAAAGAAGGGCCAAACTATTCTACCAACCTTCTCCTTACTGAGTGTAGGTAAGTGCCTTCGCCCCCAGTTCTAAGTTAACGATCCAGTAGGTGCTATTCTTGATAAGGCATATAAGGCCCTTGACAAGGTTAGTCGCATAGTTAGCTCTACATTATAGGACCTTGGTGAGCTGGATCAACTTCGGATGAAAGGTTGAAACTTGAAGTGGTTGCTGACCAAAAAATAAAAAATAATTGAAGAGAAAGACAACTTAATCACCATTGTTTTTGCAAAGCCTGATATTGCAATGAACGAAAGAGATCAGTTGGTCTTCAACTTGTCTAATTTGGAGAAGGAGGTAGCTGAGTTGAAAGAGAAAGCCTCTATGCTTGATGCCTAAATCGCCTTTGCCAATGAGGTGATGGTGAAGGTAAATAGCAAAAGGATTCAATCTAAAAGTCATATGGCCACACTTGAGTGGGAGCTAAGGCAAAAGAGGCACTAATGACTGCAAAGAATGATGGAGATGGGTTAAAGGCCGAGTACAAAAAATTAAAGTCTAATGAGCTAAGGAACTATCATCGATTATGGAATAACACCATCTACCATATCAAACATGATAATCTTGACATCACCCTCATTCTCTCCTAAATTAATCAATACAATGATTACTTGAATGTCATCAACATGGATTCATTGAACGATGTTTACGAGGACTTGGAGAAGCCTCCACTTACCTTGTATTGGAGACTCCAACTTCTGAAATTAGGGAGGATAAGTTTCGAGATACCTTGGATGATAGTGGCGATGGGGGAGATGGAGTTTATGGTCAAAATAATGGCAATGGTAATCAAGATGACAATGTTGAGTAGGTTCATGATGTCAACAATGTTTGCATTGTAAATCACTTTGTTAAGCCAGACAATGCCAATCCTATTGCTAGTGTTGGTGTATCAGGCAATGATGGCAATTTGGATATCAAAATTATAAATCTGCTTAATACCCAAGCCGATGCCCATTCTTTGGTTCCTAGCTTTGTAGCTATTAATGAAGGCTCTTGAATGTAGGAGTAAAGTACTATAATAGTTTTTTTAGGTGTCTTGTCTTTGGGCTATGTCTCAGATCTTTACTAAATTTGTTTAAGGGTGTTAACACTTAGGATATCCTGTTGAATGTTTGTGCTTTAATTGTATTTTTGTTAATTATTCTATTAGAAAGGTCTTGATTTTAGAATTTTTTTTATGGTGATGAGCTCTAATGGTCTCTGTAGCTTAGGTTTCTTTTATGGCGAAAGCTTCCAAGGGCTTTTATAACTTCAACCTTATTATCGCAAAAGGCTTTAATGGCATTTGTGACTTTAACTTTGTTATGGCGAAAGGCTCTAAAGGCCTATGTGACTTTAACCTTGTTATGGAAAAAGGCTTCAAAGGTATCTATAACTTTAACTTTGTTATAGTGAAAGGTTCCAAGCTTTGTTATGGCTAAAAGCTCCAGAGGCCTCTGTGATTTTAACTTTGTTATGGTGAAAGGTTTGGTATTGATCGAAGTGATTCTTGGGGTATTAACTAAGCTCAAAAGCTTAGTACCATTGGCACATGGCAACTTATAGGTTAATCCATTGAGCTAAATAGCTCAGCGCCACGAGCATGGGGTGTCTTTATAGAACTATTATGTAAAGCAGAAGAGCAAAGCACCATGTGCATGGGGCTAACCAATGGAATTGTATTACCACATTAAAAAATGAGTCACCATAGGCATAGGGCTAACCTTTAGAATTGTCTAATAAATTGAAAAGCTGAGCATCAATTATTGTGCAATCCTTAATATAATTATAGTTGGTGATAAAAAATGAAGAAATATCTTGGCTAATATAATTGTGCTTTTATGTCATAGGAGAATTGTGTACATTGGCAAGCTTGTCACACTTTAGTCAAAGTAAAGGCTAGTACTAGGATGAAAACTAATTACTTCAAAGGGTGGAAAAGTAATGCCTTAGGTGAATGGCAGTCTATGTACAAAGAATATCTTTTCCTTCCACTATTTGGAGATGATCGGCCCTATTGGTCAAGGCTTCTTTGATGCAGAAATGACCTTCCTAGTTTAGTGTCGCTTTATCATAGCCTTCTCCACCTTTCTTAGTATTAGGGATACTTGATCTGGTTTTTCCAAGATAATTCCTACCATTTTACTATAGCCTTGTCCACCTTTTCCGTTTGACAATCCATCCATAAAGAGCATCCTAATAAAAAGTTCTAGGTTTAGTTTTGATGTTTAGCCTAGGTTCATCCTTTTGATGACAAAATCAACAAGGGCTTGAGACTTGATCTTCTTCTCAGATTTACACTTGACACATATTCACTTAACTCAATGGACTAGCTAACTAACCACCTGATGAGATTTGACTTTTCAAAGACCTAATGTAAGGGCTAATTTGTTCTAACAATGATTTGGTCACTTTGGAAATATGACTTGAGGTGTTTGGATGTAATAAGAAATGTGTAGGCTAGTTTCTTGATTTTCTAATATCATAGCTTGGCACTATGCAATACTCTACTCATAAAATGTATTGGTTGTCAATCATTGCTTTCCACCCTAATAAGTACTGAACTTATCACCTTATAGGTTGTTACCAAGTATAAGTAAATAATGTTATTGACGCTTGGTTGTTTTAGGATGAGTGATTTTAATAGGTAGGCTTTTAGTTTAGTGAAAGCTTTTTCACACTCATCAGATCAAGAAAAGTTCTTAATGTCTTTTAGAATTTTAAAGAAAAAGATGTAATGATTAACTAACCTAGACATAACCTAGTAAGGGAGGCGATCCTCTCATTGAGGCCTTATACCTTCTTCAAGTTTCCGAGGCTTTGCATGTTGAGGATGGCCTTGCATTTTCTTAGGTTTCCCTTTGTTTCCCTTTGTGTGATCATGAAGCCCAAGAACTTTTTGGCAGACACCCCATAAGCACACTTGTTGAGGTTAATTCTTATGTTGTTTCTTTTCAAAGTTATGAATGTTTCAGCAAGTTTGCTTAGTGAGTCTCATGTCTAATCAACATCATGAGCATGTAATCGACATAGACTTCCAGGTTTATTCCAATTTGTTGAGTGAAGACTTTGTTCATCATTTTCTAGTATGTTGCTTTGATGTTTTTGAACTCAAAAGGCATCATCTTGTAGTAGTATGCGCCTTTATTTGCAATGAACGTTGTTTTCTTGTTGTCTTATTCATCCATCATTATCTAATTGTATCCTTGGAAGGTTTCAAAAAAGCTAAGCAATTTGTACCTGAATGACTGATTGACGAGTTGATTAATTAAGGGCAACGAGAAAGAATCCTTAGGACGTGCTTTGTTTAGATCTGTGAAATCCTCAGAAAGGAACCACATTTTATAGCCAAGTTACGTGCTAAACTTTTCTAAAAAAATCTATATGCAGTAACTTTATAACCTTGCCCCTACTTTCTTTATGCCTTTCTGCACTGAAATTTTATTTTTTCTATTGGTCCAATTTGGTTTTCTGATCTACAACTAATTTGTGAGTGGCGATCTGGTTGTCTTTTCCTTATATGTCCACCATTATCCATGCAAAGACTTCGATGTTGTCCTTGATGAGTTTGGTAGGCTTCCTTCATGCTCGGGGGTAGCTTTGTGCCAAAATGGATTATTTTCCCATCATCCAGGGCCAAAAATATAGATTTCTTTTAACTCTTCTTCGGGTTTCAAGTTTAGCTCTCACCATCCATTGTCTCTAGTGTCCATTGCCTCTACTATCAAAGTCTTCCTACATTTAAGGATCTCAATTGGGACTGGTGATAGCAACTTCTTACTTCTATTGGTGGGTGCTTCCTTCTTTAAATAACTATAATAACAACAATGGGTGGCTTCTTAGTCTACCTGGACTTAACCAATACTTCCATTTATTGGGGATTTCATCAATAGGTACAGTGTGGAGATAATGACCTTTGCTTTGTTCATAGCAATCCTTCCTAGGATGGCATTATAAGTTGAGCTAGGGCATTTCACAATAAGGAACTCAACATCTACATCCTTTTGCAACTTGTTATTCCCCAGAGTTACTCATAGTGCTATGCTTTCTTCCACATTCAATGATTGTTCTAAAAAGGCAATAAGAGAACCATTGTATGGAGTTAGTTAGTGGTGGTGGATTACCAGTGCCCTGAGGGCGTGTTCATATAGGATATCCTCTAAACAGAAAATGAAGATGATAACTGGTAAAGTTTATTAGGGGCGTTTATGGTTGAAATATTCAACTAAATGTTATGAGCTCTAATAATGTCATCTCACTTCTCTTGTCACCATATGTCTATATGTATTACTATGACCACATTATTACCACTTACCATTGGATCTTACAAGTAAAACATTGTGTATAAAAATCTGTAAACAATAAACAATCCTATAATTATTGGTTTTTTTTTAGTAACATTTAAGATGCTTTCTATTGTTTAGTGCAAATATAAAAATTACTTTCAATTTTGATTGTATTTTAATAAGTTTGTTGCCTATAGGAGTCGTATTAGTGACCTACACAAAGAGAAAACACTAATGATGATAGTCAGAGATCATCGAAAGATACTTTGATGCTTAAGTTAGTAGAATATAGGCAAAAAACTTATAATATATGTCTTAAGGTTTTGAGAGCATACGTGATGGCTTTATATAGCCATGTAATTAAAGGTAAAATAATCCAAAAGATTGGATAAGACTACTTAGCTAGTGGCTATACAGAGTGGTGACATGATAAAAGGTGCAATACTATTTATGCATTCAACAATGGTAATGGCTTGATAATGGGAGATAATACTGCACTAGTGTCAGAGTATGTTAGGTTATCAATACAAAGGGGCATGGCGAGGTGGTTGCTTGAGTAGTGCGTTTAGACATGGGGACATATTAAGGGAGGTTGCATGTAAAGAAGGGTTTCAAGGTGTTATGTGATAAAGATTGGTGGCGTTTGGCAAAAGCCAAGGTGACAAGAGGATTAATAGAATTTTAAGTGATATCACTTGTCCCTTTTGACCCCCTGACTCTTTGGGTAAAAGGTAATACCATTTTCTCTTCCTTGCTGACATGGAATGGTAGTTATTTTGGGATTCTTGCATGATCGATGACTACATAAAATAAATGCTCTACATTCTTTTAGGCACGTCATCATTGCAATCTTTTTTGTTTCTTTTAATCTAAACCATTGTTTCGAATCATTTTGTTTTGAGACAATCCTAATCGTTGAGGTAAGAAGACATATAAGCCTTGTCCTTTCTTTTTTTCCTTCACTTTTTACATTTAAAGCTTTTAAGAGTTCTTTGAATGAACCAGAGCTTTTCTTGCTTCCTTTGCAATCTTTTAGTTCTTGTGATTGCTATTTTTGTTACTTGAAGTTTTTCAACCCTTCCTATTGCTTATTGTCTTCTTTCTTGCTCTGGTCTTTGGTTTGGTTGTGATAAGTTCTCATTTTTCCTCTTTTTCTTCTATAGTTGTTAGTTTCTTTATTGTACTTGGCTAGGTTGCTTATGTTTTGATGTTATTGTTCTATTATAGTTTTAGCTATTTCTCCCTGCCTTTATGATTGTGTTCTTTTCTAGGTATGCTTGCTTTTTGTTTTTCTAGTGAAATCATGGCATCTTCCATAAGTGGCAAGATGGGTTCTTTTAGTGTTGAAGCTATCCCAATAGTTCTTGTGTTTGCTCAAAAACTAATTGATAGGGGGAGGACTTTAATTTTGGATGGCATCGATTCCTCTCCTAATGCCATAGAGAGTAATTAAGTTGACTTGGATAGGCCAATTTTCCATAGTGGTGAGGAGGTTGAAACATCTTCCTTTTCTTCTTTAAACTTGTGAGTTTTTGTGTTTCATTGGGTGAAGATGATGAGACAACAAGGTAGATGGAAGCTAAGGGAAATTCTCATGGTAGTGGTGGGCATACAAGGTGTGTTCGCCCACTTGTGATCCCTTAGGGTATTAAGTCTCGGGATGAAAATGTGGTTTAAAAGGCAGCAGTTATCGAAGATGACACATGTAGGGTTAGGGTTTGTGGATGCTTCTATAAGAAGGCTAGAACCATACATCACCATAATATACAAATTTGGTTTAACTAGATTTGAAAAAATAGTGCATAAGGGGACCTGTTATAAGGGGCAATTCAGTTCATATGCCCGTCACCTAACAAGTGTTTTTGCTAGTATGACACTTTTTCCTTCTTTGTGCACTTGGTGACATATGTTTCAAACTTCAAGCCATCTCATCATTTATCTAGTTTCGAAACAAAACTGATAATGATGATAATGGGTGTTGCCCCTTTTTAGCTTACATACAATGCTTGGATGGTCATGAAGGCGATTATAGTAGTATTTTTCTTGGTTAAGAGGCATCCAAACTTGGATGTATTTTATCACTTCTTTAGTTGGGGCATTCGGGATAGGATGGTGTACTTCCAAGCTTCGTCCTTTATGGGGCATCAATAAAGGTCTTAAGATGGTGACCAAATTGCCTTCCAGTGAAAAAATGAAAAAGGATGAATTCTTTAAGGTAAAGGTGATGCAGAACCATCTATACCTCCCTTGTTGATTGAACTCAGAATAAGTGATCCTGCTTGCCATTTTGAGGCTACTACAATGGAATCGCCATGACTTATCTGATGAAGCTCTCTTACGTTCTTTGCCATTTTTACTCTATTTTGCCTGTCTTGTTGTTTAGCAATTCTAAACTCTTATGCTTTGTGCAAGTGTTTACAAAAAGATGATAATGTGCATTCCTACCCTACCTCTTTGTGGTTTTAGCAATAGGATGAACATTCCTTTTCCTCCTACTCATGACTCACCTAGTAGGAGCCACTATTCAAATAGTGGCTGATGTCATTGTTCTTGACATTCTAGCAGTTTAGGTAGTGGCCATTGATTGAGTTGCACAGGACAAAGTGGTAGTAATGATCAAGGCGGTTAAAGCATGAGGGAGTGTCAAGACTCCCAAGGGTTAAAACAAAACTCTTGGAGTTCTTAAAAGGCATCAGGCGACGATAGATATGATGATTTCCAAGAAGAGAGGAGGATTGAAGACCATGAAGCCAAGCTTCAAAAGGGTGGTGATGGCGAGGTTCAAAGGTTTTTCAGCAACTTCAAGAGTGGGTGGACAACCAAGGGCAAAACCCTTATTCCTGGCAGTAACACATAGACATCATTGATATGGAAGCTTTAGAGAAGGGCTAAAATATTCTTTCAATGTTTTGTTAGTATAGATATTCTAGAGACAATCGATTGTAATGACATAAATACTATATATCTTAGCATATTTAATAAAAATGATATTTTGACCTCTTTATTAATTTAGTTTTAAATATATATATATATGTATATTATATATATGTTTTGATATATGTATATTAAATTGGAAAAAGTCCTTGAAATATAATTGTGTATAAATAAATTACAATTGATATTATAATTATGAGAGAATTTATACATATAGTTATATTTCTAAATATCCATGGTTATTGAATAATTAAGGAAACATGATAAAAGTGGTGTAAGTGATCTTGAGACTTGAGATTAACATAGTATCTTATGTATAAAGTCATGTACTTTGATTTTATTTTAGGCTTGCACTCTTAAATTATAGATATGAATAATTTTGGGTGTACCATGAAGTATATAAAGGTAGTGATTGATTATGAGAGAATTCATCCTCCTTGGTAACAAGAAAAGCTATTCAAAAGATGTCTTAACTATTGTGTTATAATCAAAATCATATGCCTATTTATTGATGATACTTAAAAGGAGTTTTATGTATGAATAATTGTGAGATAGCACATAGTCAAACATACACCTAAGATTGAAGGTTCATATTAGGGTGGACACCTGAACCATACCCTAAGTCCAATTTGAATATCAAGAGATCAAAGGATTGAATTACACACTAACACCTTATCATGAAATGTTTTGATTTCTACAAATTTATTTCTGGAAATCTATTTATGGCATTTAGGTGGTCATGAAACTTTGCTAAAAGTCAATCATGATATATAAATTTATTTGAACAATAATGGAAAACTGTGTTTGAATTAAAAGGAGTCATAATTCAATTGAGCTTATAAAAGCTTCTAAGTAAATTGATTTCCAACATGCATGGAAGTGTAATTGGTTTCACAAAATAAAATCTCTTTGATCCAAATTCAAAGGAAAAGTTAAAATATAAAATATTATGAATTCAAGAGTTGAATTAATAGACATCTTGAAAATTTGAAATGATTAATTCAGTGTTGTAATATGATTAGAAATGTTAATTAATCAATGATTTAGTAATTCTAATTGAGATTATAATTATTAAATAGCTGTGAATTTCCAATGTTAATATTTGAATGTTATAGAATATTTATATTAATCTTGGAGGAGATCATAAGTAAAGAAAAGGTTCCTTACTTTCCTTTACTTAGAAAGTCATTTAAATTTATTAATACAATTTGAGCATGATTTCATAAGAAAGTTTATGAGTTTGAACTGAAAGAAAAATTTTTTTGGTCATATTGGACACAAAAGGGATGCATGAAGGCTAATCAATTTGGACTCATTAAGAAGTGTGGATTCCTTGGGCCAAGAGGGCTACACTAGCCATGTAGCCCATTCACTTAATGAGTGGACAATACAAGTAATGGGAAACCTTAACTTGTACTCCACTTATACTTACTCCCCACTTTTGCTGATGCTTTAATATCTTCTATTTAAAGATGAAAGAAACCGACCTTTCAACATACCAATTCAACCCTAGCACATGTGTTATACACCAACTGTCTCTGTATGATCTCACTTCTTATATACCCTTTGCATTCAAACACTAGCCCTATCGTAGTGAATTTGTGATTCCTTGGAGAGCTAGCACCTCTTAAACTAAGTGGTTGATTTTTCCTACTCTACTTGTTACGTGAACTTAGTGGAGACTTTGAATCAAATTGGTTCGTATGGATCACCATTAGTATTGGAGTCAAATATAAAGGTGTTGCTTGTAGACAATATGGAAGACTTGATCATACCACTTGTTCATGGAATTACATGGAAATCAAACTCAATTTTGGAGACCGATGATTTTGGAAATAACTTTTGAAAAAGTATAATTTAAATTGTTACTTTAAGATTTATTTAAATTAGATCTTATTTTATGAATTAATTTGTAAACAATATGATCCGAGTTTAAGAAAGATTTTAAAATTCTATTGTGTATATTTAATGCTTATGATTGGTATACTTGATGCCTTTTGATTGGTTGTCGAGGCCAATCAAGATTAGAAATTTATAAAAATCGAGCTACCTTCTACTTATAGTATAAGGCTGTTGGGTTTGCTCAGTCCAAGCTAGCCAAAATTTTCAAAATTTTTTTCAAAAGGGCCAAACTAACCCAGTTGGAACCCATTGCTATGAGGTTCCAAAATGGTAAACACATAAATCAGAGTAAGGAGAGAGCTAAACCAACCTTTGATTCCAGCTTAAGTGTAGTAGAATGGCCGAACGAGCTCGTCACCATAGCAATCCAAATGTCTTGCCTCCACCGGTGATCCATGCCAGAAAACTCCCTCAAATGGCCTCAAGAACTCCACACCAAGTTCTAGCTTACATTGGAGCTTGAAATCGGATTAAACTGCCGACTCTTCCTCTTCCGTTTTTGGTCTCATCGAAAACCATCTTCGATCTCACCGAAGAAGCGATTCCCATGGCCACAACATTTGCAGCCAAAAATTAAAAGGAGAGGGAGAAGGGTTGAAACGATGTTGTTTTGGTCAGCCCATAAATGGCCAAAATGACGTCATATTGGGCTATAGGAAAATAATTTTTCATTTTACAAAACAGCCCCTATAGTTTCACTAAACTACACTTCAGCCCCTATAATTTTAATAAATTACATTTTAGTCCCTGAAAACTATTTTCAGTCCCATCGATTTCTATCCTTTTGCAGTTTGGTCCCTGGACATGAAACATATCCAAACTTTGGTCATATCTTTCTCCGTTATATGTGTGACGTAGTACGCCCCTGAAATGTTGGCAAAAGTCCAAAATGCCCTTCAAACCATTTGAAGGCATATTAATTTCTCCAAATTAATCACTTAGACTTTAAGCTATAAATGGACTCTAACAAGCCATTATAGCTACCCAAATTTCAGTAGGAGTCAATAAGGTGACAAGCCTATCTGTGAATGATCTCAATGCATGATACAATCCCTTC
>JANHAO010002432.1:0-28722 GCA_026873985.1 Saraca asoca
AAAAATTCAAGTTAATTTAAAATCATGAAATCTTATGTTGTTCAAACTCATGATAGCAATAAAATAGGCTTTGTATGAAAATCACCAAAAAGTGGAGTAAATTATCCACTCACCTTTAAGGATAGCAGTGTAACTTAAGATTACATCTTGAATCTCAATTTTTCAAAGTAGCCTATCTAATAAGTTCACCAAAACCTAAGAATCGATAACCATCAATCATTTCCTAAAACCAATTTCTAATTTGAAATAAAATCTTTTAATCACTTAAATTGTATTTTAAGGCATGAGAAAATCAAGTTGAGAAAAAGTAAAAATATACTCACTAGTTTGACACAGTGTTGGGGTTTTTGGCCAGTACTAACACTTGAGCATGTGTAGGGGAAAATTGTCAGAATGGGTAGGGCTCTTCCTATAGTTGATACAATAGAGTAGATCACATTCAGTGGGACATGCAACTGAAAGCTAATGGTGAGGCAAAAAGGAGCTTGGTTAGAACAAAATTGCTAGCATTGGGAGTCCCCGAGCAGATAGACAATGACGAAGAAAACACGGACCTCAATGACCCGTGGAGGATAGAATGATGGACGACAAGTGAGGTTGATGATGATGAGTAGCTCATGACAAGGCTAAACAGAGCATGGCTGGAGAAAATGAGTTGTAGCTCGATTGGAGGAAGACAGGGCAAAGTTGCTATTGCAGAGCTCCTTTGTTTCGGAAACAGAGGAAGAAAGAAAGGGGGTTTTGGTTCTGGGTAGAAAAAAAGAAAGAAAACTATAATATATATATCTATTTTTATCATTATTTGTTTGATTATTCTTTTACATTCTAAATCGCATTACAATATTACACATAGGTTAAATTTAAGACTAAATTATACCACATGTCTATTTGATTACTAACATCCCTACACATAATTTATAAAAAATATACATATTAATTTAATTTATTTTCTAAATTGATTATTGTTAACTAATAGAATGTAATAGGTGTCACAAATTCTGCCCGTTAAAAGAATCCACCCCGAATTCTATAAGTTGGATTGCAATGAAGACAGTACAAATGCTTTTACTAACTATTAAAGGTATAGCTCTAACAACATTAGAATAAGTGGATTCATACTGATACATTATGTGAAAAGATAGGGATATTTATCCTTCATGAATAGTTTGGATTCCCAAGTCATCTATTCCTTCCTTAGGTTTTCCCATAGGACTTTTATTGAAGGATACTCCTCGGAGAAAGTTTTTTGATTCGGCGGTCTATAATAGCTATAGGACGCTCCTTATAACTCAAGTGACTATCTAACTCAATTGGGATTTGTAGAAGGATGTGAGATGGATTTAGAACATACTTTTTCAATATGGACACATGAAAAACAGGATGAATGCTTTCTAACTCTAGAGGTAGATTTCATTTATAAGCCATGGCGCCTATTTTCTTCATTATAGGAAATGGACTAATGTACAGAGGACTTAGCTTTCCCTTCTTGCCAAATCTCATTACTCCTTTCATAGGCGATATTTTCAAGAATACTTGATCACCCACTTGGAACTCCAAGTCTCTCATTCTCTTGTTTGCATATCACTTTTGACAGCTTTGGGCAATTATTAATTTTTCTCTAATAATCTTCACTTTCTCTTAGCATCTTGAACCATATCTTGGCCTAACAACTTTGTCTCACTATGAAACCCTAAATTTTCAAAAATCAATTTTGGTAATGAAATAGGGAAAATAAAAATTTTGAAGAATTTCAAATTATAGATCTAAAATTAGGAGAAGCTCAAATATAGTAAAAATAGATTATGTAAAATTTTAAAAATATTTCAAAGATTGAGTTATTGTCATTTCAAAGAACAAAAGTTCATATTTTTGAGAATTAATTTTAGTAAAACTTTGAAAATATTGAAATTAGAGTTATGAATATTGGAAGAGTATAAAATTAAAGTCGTTACGAAGGTATTTAATTTAACTAATTTATATTAAAATTTTGTGATCATTGGTAATTGTCAAGTATGTTAAATTTGAGTTCAAAATGGAAGAAACAGGAAAATAACTAAAAAAAAGGAAAATGATCAACTTGTAGTTATTAAAAATTTCACCTATTTTTTTTCTCATTTTACCTTCCTATTAGCTGGCTTCCCTTTTTCTTTTTCTTTAATTCAACCTAATGAGGTCATGCAAACTTCACCATCTTCTCCTTCAAGCTTTCATCTTCTTTCTCTATCTTCACACACTCTTTACAAGTAAGCTCACTAAATCTTCTTATTATTTTCTCAAATTTTTACTGCTAAATCTTCTCTTCTTCCTCTTCATTTTAACATCAAAATCATGTTGATTCATTAGATAAAACTCAAGTTATGAATTTTTGAAATTTGTTGTTATTGTTTATGTCACTATTTAACCCATGAATTAACTTGATTTTTGTTTGGTGATTTAGAGCTTAAATTTGTTATATATAACTGGTTTCTATTAAATTGGACCATAACCTAAATATACAAGCTTAGTTGAAGAGAGAAATCCTTGAAAAATTTTGAAAGCTAATAGACTATTCTTTTGTATTCTTGAAAAGTATAAGTAGATTTGGTGTAATTAGCTGCACTATTCTTTTTTCAATTGTCAAAGTGAATATCTCTTACCATTCTTGTGAATTAATATGTGCTTCTTACTTATGATCTGATGAATAAATGATGTTAATTGATGAAAATGGGTTTTGAGGTTATGAGGCATAATTTATGATTGAATGGATTGATTAATAAACTAATTAATTTGTGAATGAACTAGTTAGGTTTTGTATATATTTTGGCTATTAAAACATGTTGTGATAAGACTCTATAGTATATAATGAATTGGAAATTATTTTCCCCTATTTTTTTTGCTATTGCCTGTAATTTCTATTTGTGTGATTTGAATCATAGCTTTTTGAGCTAAACCCCTAATAATGCTCGCAGAAACCTATAAGTTTTGTTCCAACAATTTGAATCTGGATTTGAACTAGATTCAGGGCGACTCAAATTGAACTTCCTTACTTTATTTTTCAATTCTACTCATGATTTTGATCATGTTTGAAATTGGAATTCCTGAACATTTGCATATTTTGGCGAGCATAATCACATATTTAACTAAATTCCTTCGAGTTGAATCGAGTTTTCCTTATTTGAATTCCTTGATTCTGACCGCAATTCTACTCAAACTTCTTCAATGATTATGATCACAATCCTGATCACATTTCTAGAAATTTCTAATTTCTTGGCTTGTTTTCACACCTCTCAAATTTATCTTAGATTCTACTTGGTTTAGATATAATTGAACCTTGTATATCAATAAAGAAATCTTATGAGAATAATTGAAAAATGAGAAAGTATGGTATGCCTATGTATATGAATGTGAATGTTATAGTACTTCTATTGTGGATACCTTTATTATGTAAAGTGTGATGGCATTTGTGAGATATGAAATGGTGTGTGACATCATGAATGATAATGAAAGGTGATCATGTGATATTGATGAGGTGTGATGGGGAATAATCAATTGGATCCTAGATCTGCACATCTACACATTCTAAATGATGAGTGGGATAAGGATGGATTGGAAGGATAAGACTGGGTTTATGTAGGAAAAGGCTAGATTGGAGTAACAAGGAAATTTACATTTCCTACTATGAAATATTTGAACTGCTTGTTGCCATATGAAATGCTACAATATATTATTATGTGATCAGAATACATAATTAGCCAATATGATGACTAGTGGCAATGAGAGACTAACTCAGCACAATGTTCAAAGGTAACATAATGTGAATTTTGTTTTATATGAATCTCTAGTGATTGATAATTGCTCATGAAGGTTTATATGAGAAATAGCTAATTAGATGAGGTATAAATGTTGTATTTGTACATGCTTTGTTGCTTAGTGAGTTCATAAGTCTGGTACTTATTCACTAAGCCCCAGACTTATTCTTTTGTGGACTGTTTATTTTTTTTTTTTAGATTCTGAAGATATCACAAATCCCATTTTCAAAAAGTAAGATGAACAATAATCCAATGAAAATAACAGCTGACACATACACCACCATGGTCTCAACTCCTCTAGGAAGTTATCAAATAAACATCTACTGCACCATTATCCTGAACTTGGCAGGTTGCAAAATTCTACACGATGTTGAAATAATTGCACTTTAACTACCAAATGTATTGTTGATGATGGCCCTTAGATGGTTTGACCCTTGAAGGTTATCCATCCACATGAAAAGTATTTTGCCATCTTTTTTTGAAATCATGTAAATAGAAAGGGCTACATGGCTTAGTTATAGTAACCTAAGTTTTGAAAATATGGTAACACATAGGTTAGTGTAATTTCATTTGGATTCCCTATTTTTTGAATAGTGCATTTGGTAGTTTTGAAAGTAGAAATAGGCCTCAGGACATAGGGTTGATAAGAAATGTGTTGTAGTAACTATTGTAGACATACATACAATATGACAAGACTAGTATTTGGCCTATTGGGCAACACCAGTGTAAATTAATGGTTTATGTATATATTTCTTCATGAATATCCTCATATGTTAAGTTTTCCATGATTTAGTTGCCTTTGTATTTAGATGAGGTAATTCAAAGAAAAACCTAAAATTTTGGTAATAGGTATATATGGTAAAAGGTTGGTGAATATCTAGTGAGGGAGTGATATTCATGCCAATCATGACTAAGGTTTTAAGGTCATGATACTCACCTACCTCAAACTAACCAATGGAAGATCTGTATCTCCTCTCATATAATGCTTCAAAAGGAGTCATCTAAATTGAAGAATGGTAACTGTTATTATGGGAGAATTCAATCAGAGGTAGATACCACTCATAACTACCCTCAAATTCCAACATGCAATCTCGAAACATGTCTTCTAAAACTTGAATTGTCTCTTAGATTGTTCATCTTTCTAAAGGTGAAAGGCTGTACTACAGTGAAGTTGTGAACCCATGGCCTTCTATAAAGATCTCCAAAATCAAGCTATAAATTAAGTATCCTGATGGCATATGATAGACAAAAGAACAATATGAAGAGATACGATCCGATCTAGGTACAACTAAGCATAATGGGAGGTTGGATAAGTAGTCTTTACTAGAAGAAAATGGTTAGTCTTTGTCAAAAGATCTATAATTGCCCACATGGAATCACAACCCTTTGGAATCCTTGGCAATCCAATAAGGAAATCTATAGTAGTGCTTTCCCATTTCCACTTAGGAATCTCCAAATTCTAGTGTAAACATACTAGTCTTTAATGTTCAGCTTTAAGTTGTTGACAAGTGAGACATTGAGAAATAAAATTCACTATGTCATGTTTTATTCCTTCCCACTAATAACCTGCTTTCAAATCCTGGTACATCTTGTTATTGCTTGGATGTATATCATAAGATGAAGAGTAAGCCATATGTATAAGTTGTTATCACAGCCCATCCACTTTAGACACCCAAATGTGACCATGATAAGTTAGGGTTCCTTGTTCATCATTTGCCAATACCAAATCTGGCTCTCTTTAATTTGTTAAGCAACTAATTCACATTCTCATCTTAAACCCATGAGGCCATGATTTGGTCAACTAATGGAGTGGAAATTGTACTTATACATGTGCTAGAAGTATCCTAGGTTTTGATATTTACAATTGGATTCCACTAGTTTCTAACTTGTGTAACTCTTGAATAATTGGTCTTTTTTGCATATCAATATGAGCAAGGCTCCCTACTGACTTCCTACTCAATTGTTATTAGTCAGCCTTATGAATCAATTTGATGGTCAAATATGCTCAATTTTGGATGAAACTTGGCATAAAAATCAAGCATGAAGAGAAGGCCTTGTGATGCAAATTTGGAAGAAAATGCATTTGTAGATTATTTTTTAAAATTTTTTCCATTTTGGGGGTATTTGTATCTTTTTAGAATTAATCATTTGTCTCATACAAGTAGAAAAGAATGTGGTTGTGATCCTTATATTTTTATCTTCACGTCCATATGAGATGATGCATTAGAACCTTTAGGAGTTAATTGGGAAAAAATATGCCTATTCTTGTCAATAGGGCTTTTGCTTAGAATGCTCTTTAAAGGAGGTGAGTCTGGTGGCTTGGTGAGTACTGTGACTCGAGCTAGGGATCAGAGTGTAGAGCTTAGAAATACTCCCTTTACACACTCAAAATTATGCAATGAGGAATATATTAATAAAATGGAGTTGTCCTTCTTCTTATTTTTTAAAATAGTTCTTTCTCAATATGCACTAGAGGCTTTTTCTATGAAACATTCTTTGAGACTCGATATGCACTAATGCTTTAACTACATGCTTATGTTGGCTTGTGCACATGTTGCATTTGGGATTTTCATTATATGGGTGATAAAATCCTTAATGCCCTAAAAATCTATCCAAGTATGGCTTGAATTTATGGGAAAGGTTGGTATGTTGGCATCATGCGCTGTATGGTTTTGACTAGAGAGCTACTAGCCCATGACAGATTAGTATCAGAGCTTGATTGTGCTAGAGAGGGCAGATTAGATAGGCCATGATTAAGGTTGATTCATCTTGCCAAAAGCATGTAGAGCTTATAAGTTAAGCAGACATTAGGGGAAAATAGTAAAGAGATGTTGCTAAGGACTTGATCGAGAAAGGGTGCAAGAGGCTGGAGCAATTTGAGGGCTAGTGTGTGAGATATTGTATTTGAGGGAACATTGATAGTGTATTGGGTATGAGCATTTATAGAAGTTGGTGGACTTGCTATACAATATAGGACATTAATTGTGGGCTTATTCATAGTAGGCATTCGAGGGAATACAAAATCACTTGAGAAAGTGAGTGATTTGATGGATTATCTAGTAGGAAGAAGCCTTGGTCCTGCCAAGAAAGCTTAGCCATGTCTATAAGGGACATATTAGCTATCAGCAAAGCCTAAAGGCCGAAGCCACAATCATGCTTGAGAAAGTGTGGCCATAACAAATAGTAAACATATCTTGTGGGATAGCACATCTATTGTGATGTGTTGAGCAGACTACTCTTACTTGAGGAGTCCAAAATCATGTTAGAGGGCATGAATTTTACTTGGAGAAGTAAACTTGAAGGGAAATGATATAATCTACGAGTGATCCATTGTGCATAATCTGTAGGTGCAAGGAGCGATTTGCAACACTAATCCACAAGATTCAAAATGAGTTGTTAGAGAGCTAGCACATCATATGTTCATAACAATTGGCAATAATGCCTGAGTAGTGAGCTAAAGCTATATAGTCACATAATAAAGTAGCGACAAGGACGTTGAGGCATAGTAAACTAGCATTACATAGTCACAAGATGAATTTTGTAGCAATGACCATGAGATTCACAATTGCTAGTGCATAGGCAAAGTGAAATTCGGGCTCGAGTGGAGGATACTTGATGCTCAACCCCTATTCATTGATATAGAGGAGCCATCATGAGGATACAGTCAAAGAAGGAGTCTTCAAAGGAGAAACATAGCTCAATAAATGCCAAGAGAGAAGGCACTGATCATTGAAAAAGTTGTTAGAAAGGCAATGATACTAGTGAGTGGCTATGAGGGTCATGAGAGACGAACCAGTATTATCTTCTAGGAGATAGTACTTGAGCATACAAACCTAGGAGGGCTTATGAGGACCATGGTGCTAGATGACATTAACTTCAATAAGACTATGATGGTCGAATGATAACCAAAAGGTGTTAATTCACAGAGGGTTAGGAGGATCCGATAGAGTGTGAAAGTTACACACTAGAAGTATAATGGATTGATTGAACCCAATGAGAGCAGACTTGTAAGCATGCTATGGGACTTGGGAGCAAGCCATGTTTTGTGAGCAAGGTATGAGACTTGCACTTGAACTAGATATGAGACTTGCATCTCTTACAATAATGGTATAGGACATTGGATATGGGGCTATCTGTTAGTAGACATCCAAAATACCAAGAAGGCACACAAGTTATAGAGATAGCATACATTTATGCTATAGAGTTAGTGGGTCAAATTGAAAGCTATAGAGGTAACGAGTTGAATCAAGAGCTACAGAGGCAGTGAGTTAAAGAGTTATGCAGGGACAATGTATTGTAACCTACAGAGGTAGTGAGGCAAGCACAAGTTATAGAGATAACAACCCGAATGCTGTAGAGGTAGTGGGATAGGTGAAGTTATAGAGGCAATAGAGCCAGGAGTAGGGATGGCAATGGGTCGGGTTTGGGCGGGTATGACAATATCCATATCCATACCTGCCAGAAAAAATCATACCCATACCCTACCCATACCCGTGAACATTGTAGCGGGTACGGGTACGAGTTTATACCCGTGGGTATGGGTATACCCGCGGTATACCAGCCAAAATTTTAAAAAAAATTAATTTTTTTTCAATAGTATTCATGGGTATGCCCGCTAAAATGATATCATTTTGAGTAGTGTTTAAATAAAAAAAATAAAAAATTTTATTTAAACGGGTAAACAAGTATGGATACGGGTATTTTTTAAAAAAAATTTCACGCATACGGGCTTATATCCACGAGTATTAATATACCCACGGATATATCCGTCAAAATGACTTCATTTTGAGTAGTGTTTAAATAATAAAAATAAATTTTTTTATTTAAACGGGTAAATGGACATGGATACGGGTATTTTCTTATACCCGTACCCGTACCCATACTTGTTACGGGTATGAAAATCATATCCATACCCGCCCGCGAATAATTTTTTCAAACCCATACCTACTCATCATGGGCGGGTATCCGTAGGTAAAAGAAAACACGGGTAAAATTGTCATCCCTAGCCAAGAGAGCTATGGAGATAGTGACACATGAGTTTGTGTCGAGACAACAAAGTTAAGTCTATAGAGGTAGAATGCAAAGTCGCAGGGGTAGCATCATCGAAGACACTAAAGTTGCAGAGGCAACTACCTAAAGATAAGGAGGGAAAGCAAGTGTGTAATGGTGCAAGTTCAAGGAGGCAAAGCCAAGAAGAAGTCTTGGAAGGATCTGAGGAGTAGCAAATTGATAATAATCCTGAAAGTTATGTCAGGTTGAGGGTGCCATTCATTAAAGTCTCTCAAATGATGTTAGCTCAAAAAGACAAGCAGAGCAGTCGAGGAAGTAATTCGAGTGGAGTAGGCTAAAGAGCCATATGAAGATTTAAGAAGCTATCACTAAAAGAAGAAATCTTCATGGAAGCTATGTCAAATTGAGGTGTCAATGAGAGCACTGACATCTGAAGTGGGGGAGAATATCACAAGTCAACCTTGTGAACCAATTGGACAAGCAAAAATGCTTGATTTTGGAAAAAACTTTGCATAAAAATTGAAGATGAGGCCTTATGGTGTGAATTTGGGAGTAAATGCACTTGTAGATTATTTTTCAAATTTTTTTTCATTTTGGGGGTATTTATATCTTTTTAACATTAATGTCCAAAATGAGTAAAAAAGTATGTGGCTACAAACCTTGCATTTTTATCTTCATGTCCATATGAGATAGTACATTAAAACCCTTAAGAGTTAAGAGAAAAGTCCTTATGTCAATCAGGAAAAAGTATGTCTACTTTTATTGATAGGGCTTTTGCTTAGAATGCTTTTTAAGGAAGGCGAGTCTGATGACTTGGTGGACACTGTGACTCGGGGCTAGGGATCAAAGTGTGAAATTTAAAGATACTCCTTCTATGCACTTAAAACTATGTAATGAGGCATATGTTAATAAAATAGAGTTATCATTCTCTTTATCTTTAAAACAATCCTTTCTTGATATGCACTAGAAGCTTATTGTGTGGCATGTATTTTGAGACTCAATATGCTCACATGTTTCAACTACATGCTCATGTTGGCTTACAGATATGTTATGCATATGATTTTGGTTGTATGGGTGACAAAATCCTCAATGCCCTGAATATCTAGCCAAATGTGACTTGAATTTATTGGAAGTTTGGCATGTTAGCTAAGAGTTGGCATCATGAATAACATGAATTTGACTAGAGAGCTATTGGCCTGTGACAAAAATGCATTAACTACAACATTGGCCTTGCTTGAATGATACAAAATAGAGTAATCATAATCTTTTATAAGTTCCGTCCATTAGCGTTATCTTATGTTCAAGTCCTTCTGCTCAAAAATATATTTCAAGCTCTTATGTTTGGTGTGAATCTCATAGGTCTCTGTATAAAGATAATGCCACCAAATCTTTAATGTGAAACACCACCACATCTATATCCAAATCATGGGTGTAAGTTAATTCTACTCATGTTTCTTGAGTTACCTTGACACATAAGCTATAACTTTGCCATGCTGCATTAGAACACATCCAAGGCCCATTATAGAGGCATTATAGTAAACTATGTAGTTGCTGCCACTCGAAGGTAAAGCCAGCACTAGTGCTATGGTCATACACTCTTTTAAGTCACTGAAAACTTGCTTCACACAAATCAAACAATACAAATTTGGTGTTTTTCTAAGTCAATTTGGTTAAGGGAGCTAAAATTCAGGAGAAATCCTTTACAAAACAGTGGTAATACCCAGCTAAACCTAAAAAGCTCTGAATTTCTGTCACCAAGGTAGGTTTAGGCCAACTTGAACTATTTCCACTATCTTGGGATCTACATTGATACCTTCCATGGAAACCATATGTCCTAGAAAAGTCACATTGGACAACCAAAACCCACACTTCAAAAATTTAGCATACAACTGATCTTCTTTGTGTGTTTGCAAAACCATCATGAGATGTTGCTTATGTTCTTGGTCACTATAAGAATACACTAAGATATCATCAATGAACATGATCATAAATCAATCAAGAAAAGTTTGAAAAACTCTATTCATCAAATCTATAAAAGCTACTAGACCATTGTTCAATATAAAAGACTTCTAAAAATTCATATTAACTATACCTAGTGCAAAAACCAATTTTTGGAATGTCTTTATTCTAAATTTGTAACTGGTGATAACCTAAACACAAATCAATCTTGGAAAAACATTGGGCACCTTGAAGTTGATCAAACAAGTGATCAATCCCCAGTAAAAGCTATTTATTTTTTATTGTGACTTTATTTAATTGCTTATAATCAATACACAACCTTAATGTTCCATCCTTTTTTTTCATGAATAACACTAAAGCTCCCAATGGTGATATACTAAGTTATATGAAACCTTTTTCAACTAAGTCTTGTAGCTGTACTTTCAATTCCACTAGCACCATCTGGTAACATGGAGTAGAAATGGGATCAATGCTTGGGGTAATATCAATACAAAACTTAATCTAGTGGCATTCCAAGTAGCTCTTCAAGAAAATCATCTAGGAATTCTTGAACCACCAGTACATCTTCTGCTTTTTGTTCTAAATGTTCCATGTCCCTGACATGTGCTAGAAAAGTCTTGCATACTTTCCTAATCATCTTTCTAGCACTCAATGCAAATATAAGGTTAACGGGAGCATCACCCCTATCTCCCTGAAGCAAAATGGGATCTCCATCTGGTATACAAAACTTACTAGCTTATTGTGACAATCCATACATGCATGATGTGTTGATAACCAATCTATGCCCAAGATAACATCAAAATCAACCATATCTAATATAATCAAATCAGTAGGTAAAACATTTCCATGCATATCAATTTTACAAGAAGATATCATATCACAAGCAGTCATTATCTGACCCAAAGGAGTAGACACTAATAACTGTGATACCAAGGAGTATCAAGGTCTAGCAAGTAGTAAAGCAAGATAAGTGGAAACAAATGAGTCAGTTGCACCTGGATCAAATAACATATGAGCTTGAATGGAGTCAACTACCAAGGTACCTGTAACCACTGCATTGAAAGCCTGGGCATCCTGCCTAATCAAAACATAAACTCTCATAGTAGCTCTATGTCCACTATTACCACCTCTGCTAGAAGGACCTCTACCTTTTTCTCTCCCACCATCCATAGATGGTGGTCTCATAAACATCACAAAAGGTGATAAGATATTTCTTGACTCACTTGTGGCCTTATTGCCACTAGGTAGGGTTGCTCAATATGGACAATCAAACAAAATGTAACCCAAAGTCCAGATACAACAATGTACACAATTTACTAGGTACCATTTACATATATACATGGGAGACTTGACTTAACCAATTGCCAAAATTACACCTTTAACATGTCTTCGTGTTCGTAAAAGTAACCTACCTAGTTAAGGAGCAAGCTTAGGTCCATATATATATGAGGATAGCAGGGCTAGCCTCAAACTCTCAAAAATATTAAAAAAAAAGGGGCGAGTTTCTTAGAAACCTAGTGAGTGAATAATTCTCCAAGAATCAATGGTTAGTTACAAATCATATTCAAAGGCAATCCACCATAGACATATATATATATATATATATTTATATCAGCTTATAAAACATCTTATGAATTGAAAGTTGCAATTTCAAACCATTAAAAACCCAAGATTCATAACTCATTGAATATAAGAATAGCCTAAATACATTGAAGAAGTCAAATTCAATAAATATATTAAACATCAAATTTAAATATGATCCAAGAATTAAAATTAAATGAGAATATATCCTCACACTTTAAAGTTTTCCTAAACATGTAAAATAAGAAGTAAAAGCAAGGCATAACATTTTGAGAATGCTTATCATAATGAAAAATGAGAAAAATATTTAAAATCTTTCTTACTTCACATTTAGTAGAGTTTCATGAAAATTTGAGATTTCCATGTATAGTTGGAATCCAATGGCTAATTCCTAAAGACAACTTTGCCTAACAGTAATCAATCATCATCACTCTCCTTATTCCTCGAATAGTTGTTCTTCCCTTGTCCCTCTACCAGTTTTATTTATCAATTCAGTTATATTTATAAGTGCACTTGGAGGCTTTCTAAATGAATTTCCAAAGGATTCAAATTTCAATTTTTCAAGAAGGCACAATACTAAAATATTTCATAAAACAATATGTATTAACAAAAGAGAAATGAACAATTTCCAAAAATTTCAAATATAAAATCATTGACAATGTAGTCATCAATTTCATATAACACCTTTGCTCAATAGATTCAAAAAGCCACTATTGTAAAATAGCAAGATTTGCAATATTATACCTAGGAAACAATACCTCAAAATATATAATGTAATACTATCTGCTACCTCTAGCTAGTAAAAATTCAAGCTAATTCAAAATCATGAAATCTTATATTGTTCAAACTTATGATAGAAATAAAATAGACTATGTATGAAAATCACCAAAAAGTGGAGTAAATTATCCACTCATCTTCAAGGATAGCAAAGTAACTTTAGATTATATCTTGAATCTCAACTTTCCAAAATAGTCTATCCAACAAGTTCATCAAAACCTAACAACCAATGATCATCAATCATCTCCTAAAACCAATTTCTAATTTGAATTAAAATATTCAGATCACGTAAATTCTATTTTTAGGCATGAGAAAATCAAGTTAAGAAAGAGTAAAAATATACTCACTAGTTTCACACAGTGTTAGGGTTTTTGGCTAATATTGTCAATTAAGCATGGGTAGGGGAAATTGATTTGACTACAGTCTCTAGCCGTCAGTTGTAACTGGCCATTGACCGCCTGAACCAAGCCAATATCTAGTTGAAATGAGGAGGGCTCTTGCTATGGTTGATAGGGCAAAGTAGATTGCATCTGGTGAGGTGTGCAGCTAAGAGTTGACAGTGATGCAAGAAGAAGCTTGGTCAGAAGGAATTCATTGGCATTGGGAGTCCCCAGACGAACAGATGACAACAAAGAAAATAGGGACTTCAATGGCCTATGGAGGACAGAATGATGGACAGTGAGCAGCTCATGTCGAGGCTGAATGAAACATAACCGGAGAAGGTGAGCTGCTGCTAGGTTGGAAGAAGACAGAATGAAGTTGCTATTGCAGAGCTCCTCTGCTTTGCGAACAGAGGAAGAAAAAAAAGTAGGGTTTCAATTCTGGGTACAAAAAAAGAAAATTAATATATATATATATATATCTATTTTTATTATTATTTTTTTAATTATTCTTGTACATTCTAAATCACAAAACAATTTTAAACACCTTTTATTTGCTCACTTCATTTACAATATAATAGATAGGTTAAAATTAAGACCAAGTTATAATTCATGTCTATTTGATTACTAACATACCTACACATAGTTTATCAAAAAATATATATATTAATTTAGTTTATTTTCTAAATTGATTATTGTTAACTAACACAATGTAACAGGTGTCACATTGAATTTAAGTGCTTTTATGTTCTCTGTTAGTCGTTGTGAATAAGATCCTCTAGCGTTCTTAATGGCTACATACATTGACAAGTTTGTAATATTGCATCCATTGCTTATTAGTAGTTGTGTTCTTCAAATTTTATAGAAAGACATATAATCATATAATTTTCACGAGGACGACTTAAGAACAAACCTTTAGAAAATAAGTCTGTCTAAAAATTAAGAAAAAGATAAGTAGTTCCTTTATTTAAAGTTGATAATTTCTAAAGCTAGTTAGCATGGAACGCACAGGAAAGATAACTTTGAGCAATTGCCACCTGTAGCTGTGAAAAATTGGAGAAGACCGAAAGATTGTCCTAAAGTTTTAAGTCATTCTCTTGGCTTGGCTTGGGTGTTGCTGTAGCTAGAGGCAATAAGGTGCAAATAAATGAGTCTCTAATTATTGTGGAAAATGCTTGCCATTGACTTCAGCTACTATCCTTTTTTTTTTCTCTTCCAAAGGTTGAATGATTGGTTTTAGCATTGGCCAAGTCTTTCCCTTGCCTTGTTATAGACTTTAGATTTTATCAACGTCATTTTCATTTTTCAAAGTCATCCGTGTAATAAACACTGAAAAAAGAAAATAAGGATCGATATATGCCTAGACAAAAGGAAGACCCAAGAGTCAAGATATAGTAATATGCTTCAAGTCCACACACCATCCTGATCTTAAAAATTAACTATGACTAGCATTTTTCCTTTCTTTCCTTTTAAGTTTGAAATGAAGAAAGAAATGTTTCAGCATTTTTAAACGTAAAAAAAAAAAAAAGGAAGAATGACATGGAATGGTCATGTTTGAATTAGATGAAGATAGTTTTGTCAGAAGACATTTGTTAATTTATATATATATATATATATATATCTTTAAATCTTAATGGTTGCAACATAAAAAAAAAAGAGGAAAAAGATGACTTTTTCCACCTTTTTTAAGCTTTTATATTCAAGTTAAAAGTATTTTTTTACGTGTATGATTCTTTGTTGGAGACGTATTAACAAATTTCAATAACAATTTGAATAGACTTAGATTAGTGATTTGACGTCAATTGAAAATTTTGTTATTGAACGAAATTGATCTAAATAAAAGGTATGTGACAAAATTAAAGCATGTATACAATAGTTAGAGGACCAAAAGTGTACTTTAGCACAACTATTTTTACAATTACATACATTACACAATTTAAATCAAATTTGAAGTGACCAAATTAACATAACATGTACAAAAGTAATAGTAAATATTGATTGCATGAGTCTTACTTTCCTAATTGAAATGAAACTGAGAATATAGATCTAAAGTTGAATGTTTCAGCGATTTTTTTTTTCACTGGATTTATAAGCATGTCAAATTAAATTAGGAGCTTGAATTTTGGTGTATTAAAAAAAAGAAATGGATAAAGACAGAGTGAGAAAGGAGATAGTGATGAACCTATGGTGCATATAAACCGATCTTAAAAATCAGCCAGCAATAAATAAAGTGATTGAAATGTTGGAAGAAAGTATTGATTCCATGGAGGTAACATCAAGACCATTTCTTACTTCCGGTTCAGCGTCCATCTCATTAATCTACTCAGACTCAGACATGTTAAATTGTGATTTGAGATATTATAGCAAAAGGATTGATGATTAAGGTATACTCTCTTAAATGTAAGAAGGAAAATTCAACCAATGAAATGATTGACTCCTTCTTGAGGAAATAACACATATCCCTGCAAACCATGGGGTACAGTTGTTCAAAAATAAAGAAAGCGATCAATTCCATTAAAATTAAATTAGGCCATGGAGGATATGGAAGTTTATATAAAGAGAAGTTACTTGATGGATGTCTTGTTCTAGTAAAGGTCGTGGCTGAATCCAAAGGTAAGGTTCCCGCAGAGCTATACTTTGTAAGTTTATGTTCAACGGAGATCTATCAAAAAGTTTATACTAGTAGAATATTAAGATCTTGATTATCAATTCAACTACAAGCTTATAAAGATATGACTCTTTCAAGTACTCTCCATTTTTTAAGGACCGTCTATCTTTTAAACAACTAAAAATTGCTCTCACTTCAAATCTATAAATTATCATGTTAAAATAATAATTAAATTTCATAACTAACCTCAATTATTCTTTACATATACCTATGATTTCTTTAAGTAATAAAACTAAATATCTAACTTTTATTATAATTAATACAATTAATTTATTATAATCAATGCAACTTAAGTGTAACACTAAATCAAGATTCAAAATTTTAAAATTAGAAATTTAATCAAATACATATTGACAAATCCTTATCTACAAGACGTAGTAAGAACACAAGTGACCAGAGTCGGGGCTCTGGAGAGCACTCCGACAGTCAACTTAGTGACCTTGTGAGAAGGTAAAAATGAGAGAGTTAAGACTTCTATCAAGAGTGCATACCTTGGTTTATATAGAAGAGAAGCGCATAAATTGGTGCTTTGGGGTTAAGCTCATTTGATTGATTCTTGTCTCAGTCAAATGGTCATGGTCAAATAGTCCAATTAGTCAATTGATTTATTTTGGATTGTGTCATTTGCCCCCTTTCTCCTCGACAGGTATAACAATTGGCTTGCTTGAAAATCCTTCATCTTCTTTGGCTAGTTATTCTTTGCTCATTGTAGACATTGATTCTAGTCATACAACTGGAATCATGAGAGTTCTTGATAGTTTGAATATTGATCATCCCATGCTTAGGTGTCACAAGTCAGTCTTATGAACCAATTTGATAGGCAAACATGCTTAGTTTTGGATGAAACTTGGTGTAAAAATCACGCATGAAAAGGAGGCATTGTGGTGCAAATTTGGAAGCAAATGTACTTATAGATTATTTTTTTTAAAATTTTTCCCATTTTGGGGGTATTGGAATCTTTTAAGCATCGATCGTTTGTTCAATACGAGTAGAAAAGTACATGGTTTTGATCCTAGCATTTTTATCTTTACATGCATATGAGATGACACATTAAAACCCTTAGGAGTTAGGAGAAAAATCCCTCTATCAACTGAAAAAAAGTATATCTACTATTGTCGATAGGGATTTTGTTTAGAATGCTCTTTAAGGGGGTGTATCCAGTGATCTGGTAGGCATTGTGACTAGGGTTAGGAATCAAAGTGTTGAACTTAGACATACTCTCCTTACACACTCAAAACTATATAATGAGGTATATATTAATAAAATGGAGTTATCTCTCTTCTTATTTTTAAAATGAATTCTTTCTCAATATACATTAGAGGCTTCTTGTGTGACATGTTCTTTGAGACTTAATATGTACTAATGCTTTGATTACACGCATATGTTGGCTTATGAACATGTTATGCATGAGATTTTGATTGTATGGGCGATAAAATCCTCAATGCCTTGATTATTTATCTAACTATGGCTCGATTTTATTGGAAGATTGACATATTGGCCAAGAGTTAGCATCATGCGATGCACAGTTTTAGTTAGAGAGCTACTGACTTGTGACATTGGGCCTTGCAATGGTTCAACTGTATGCTTGTAGCTAAAAATTTGAATTTTGAATCTATCATCTCTTTACAGCTTAGTATAGTATAAAGGAGCCATTTGGATTTAACTTAATGTTGAAAGGGTCGCTCCACCAAAATTGATGCTAATGGAGTGCTTAGTCTAAATTCAATGTCAAGGTCATTCAGCCTAAATTTGATACTGAAGGAGTCACTCAGGCTTTTGTTCGCACTAGGGGATCTATCCAAGCTTGTCTTTGTGCTGAGGATTTGCTCAATCTTTGTGTACCAAGAGATCTATCTAAATTGAGAAAATTGCTTGGATTTTATGCATACCTGGGGATCTATCCAGATCAAGGGATCTACTTGGATTTTGAGTATACTGGGTGATTTGCCTAAATCAAGAGATCTACTCAGATTTTGTGTATAGGGCATCTATCCAAACTAAGGGATTTTCTTAGATTTTAAGTATACTGGGGGACTTGCTTGAACTGAGGCAACTGCTCAATTTTTGTTGGCGCCGAAGGATCTGCTTATGCTTGTCTTTGTGTTGAGGGATCTACTCGATCTTTGACTTTGAGCTCATGGCTCAATCTTTTTATTTTTACTATTTTCTTCCCTTCCTTTTATCTTTTGGACGAGCAGCTCATTTTCCTGAATCTTTTACCATTTCATAGTTTTTCAGTGCTTTGATTTGCTAGAGCTTCCTTTGCTTAGGTCGATCGATAATAACCCAAGGGATCCTACGGTGAACAAAGCTAGCTTTGCATGATAGAGATGAACCTATCAATTATGCTTTGATGTTTAAGTTAGTTATCACTCGAGAAGCATAAATTAGTGTAAATCAGAGAGTAAGGAATAGTACCTATTGCATTTTTATAAGCAAGCACCAAATTTTTTGGATGACTTTCAGCTACTTGATTGGCCTCCACATGCACTTGCTTTGTAATAGGTCACTTCCTTATGGGTTAGAAACTTAATTGTTTTCCAGGCTTTTGCCCGTGTAGCAACCAATATTTCTATGATGAACGTTGAATTTTGCTAGTTTTTGTTCCTTAACTATGAACAAAGATAACTGATATTTGCATATGATAACCCTTTTGTTCTTTGCTCCTTCGTGAGGTTAGTCTAAACATATGCCCATATGAGACTTACCCTCGCCGTATCTTCAGAATTCTGCTCTTGCTTCTCTATGTTCTGCTCCTTGAGATTTTTGTATCACTTCTGGATTTCCAAATTGGCATCTCCACTAAATTGTTTTACAAAATTCAAAACTTCCTTAAGTCATGCTCCTCAAATGCCATCCACAAAGATACTTTGTTGAAGTCCTATATGTACAGCTTGAGCGGCATGATAATAATAGTTGAGAATAGAAGGCATTTATCATGGCCTCTTTTTAAGATAGCACAGGTTATTGTTGAGGTCAGACTCAGTAACAATGAGCCTGATAACATGGAACTCAATGTGGATAATAGCTACAATCGCTCAGATGTATGGCTTTCACACCCTTTATTCTACTTTTGGAGCGCTGTAAAAATCAATGCTCCCGAAGAAAGATCCTCTCAATTTTTGCCGAGTGGCATTGCTATTAAATTCCAGTTGGGGAAAGTTTCTTTCCATGCTAACTGATGGAAGGTGGAGCTGTAGTGGGCCTCAATTGGAAATCCTTATGAGAAACATCCTCCTGCATGCCAATGTGACTGAGAAACACGAGGAATGTTCAACCATTAGCAATTTTCAAGTAAACTGCAATAGCATTGAAAAGGTGCCATGGGAGCCTTTTATGGAACCTTGGATTGACCTGGACTAGGGAACAAGAAATGAATGTTCTGCTGAACAGCTCTGTCAAAACAGATATCAATCTCTAATCAACAAAGCAGCTCAAACATATCAGCAACATACTGCCACTTTTATTGATGCAATGAATTTGTTTATTGATGCAACGGTTTAAAGCATATCAGCAGAAGCTTCTGCCACTTTTATTGATGCAGGCCTGGTGACATCATTCACTCGCATTCCCCAAGTTTCGGACCTGGACCCTGCTGACTCATCTTAAGTTGTTACTGGTGTTGTCAAGGCTCTTGAGTTGGTAACAAAAGAGCATGCCCACTTGGTTAATTCTAATGCAGGGAAAGGAGATAATTCAAAGAAGTCTTCTGATCTTAGTCAACCTGGAAGGATAGATAATATTGGTGACATGTCTCAGCGCATGGAAATGACACTTCAGGCCAATCATTATTTCCTTCAAGGTGACCATGCTAGATCTTATAATGTCCCTCGGTCCTATGGTGGGTCCAAAGCCATCATCAGACTTATGGAAGTATGATGATTGACGCAGACAAAGCTGCCTCATAGCCATGAAGGTAACTACTGTCACCCCATTTTCCATACATATCACTTGCCTTTGTGGACCTCTTCGGCTTCCTTTGACCTTACACATGTATACATACTAGCTCATTATCGACTTGAGCCGTGCGAAATCATGCTCAATGTCAGCCTACCCAAGCATTTTAACAAACAGCTGGTACGTGCGATCTAAGAACATAAATTTCTAGCCAACTTTTGTGTGCTTGGCTACCAGACACAAATTGACAGTGAGAACAGGGCAGTAGTGCGGTCACAATTAATCCAAGAAAAAGAGATACATGAGTTGGAAATAAGAAGATTGTACCTTTGATATGCATAAGCTTGCTGGGGAACAACATTCTTCACAGATGCCAAAATCGAACGATCACACTTTCAGAGAATAAGATGAAAACGAAGCTCTTTGCGAATAAAATTTTTCTTTCCATCTCCCCCTGATCTCCTTTGGTGGAATACTCTTCCTTCTCCTGCAGTGAGTCCCAGCAAAAATATGGGATCTCCCTTGATCGATAGCAGGATCAACCACACTGGTGGCTGGAAAAGTCACATGCGGTGCCAATGACAAATTCTCATTTGCAAGACATAAGAATATCAAGTAATCAGAAGTGAAGCTCCGAAGAGCATTTTGAGGGAAGTTAGTGACCTTATAAGGTAAAAATGAGAATATAAGTGAAGTGAATGAGTGTATATCTTGGTCTACATATATAAGAGATATATAAACTGATGATTTAAGGTTAAGCTCGTTGGATCAGTTCTCCACCCAATTAAAACGGTCATGATCGAACGGTTTAATTAGTTCACTCGTTTATTTTGAATTGTGTTACATATCAAAAGATTTGGCATATATTTTAAATTTCAAAAGTGAATATTTAATCAATAATTATAATTAAATATTAATACCATACATTGAATAAATTAGAAATTTAAAATTCAATTAAAACATTTATTTAAGAGTACTCGATTTTAAATGGATAATTAATGATATAAAATATTCAAATTTTATTTAATTTATTAATTTTTGTTAAGATACAGAAAATCATTTATCAAATTTGAAAACTAATTTCAAAGGCAGCCAACAAACAAAGTCAAATATTACTCTTTAGGTGTGCAAATTATTTTCTTAAGTAACAATTTATTTGACAAAATTTTGTTACAAATTAATTTATTTTGACAAATTTCATTAGCAAATTAAAATTTAATCTTTAGGCTTTGAAATATAAATTTGTATATTTTTGAAATTTGAAAAATAATTTTACAGTAAAATATTTAGTCATAACTTATTTAATTTAAATTGAAACATCTTCGGATCTATGGTCGTTGACATTGAAATTTAAACTTTCAAAGGTCTATAATTGCCAACTCAAAATTTTAATTTCAAATTTAGGTTAAATGATTGTTATCTTCTATTAATGTATAATTTTATCAATCAAAATTAATGCATGATTTATTAGGGAATTCAAAATTATCTATTATTAATGGACTAAAATTCTTCTTATCACCGAAATTAATACAAGTGACATTATTAATATTAATATTATTATTAATTTTATTTTATTAAATATAATTCACCTTTTTATTTCTATTTAAACCTAAACTCTAAGCATATGTTGCTACTAGCAATTGCATTTGTGCACTTTTCCTCTAATCCTCTCCATTTTTTGTAGCTATCATTTAGCCAGTCCTCCTTTCATTTATTTTTACTTTTTCTTCTAATTGAAACTTCTTACTTCTTCCAAGTTTTTAATAATGATGTTTATTTTATAAATTTTAATTGATTTTATTATATATTCAAAAACTTTTTATGTGATTTTCCTTTATCTATCGATTCTAAACTTTAGTTATTATCGTATGTTTCGAAGATATAAGATAGAATATTATTTACTATATTGAAAAATTATTATCCTTTTTCAATTATTCTTCTTATGATATCTTATTTAAATGCTGCTTTAACACTTATGAATAGATGCTTTAGATTCTAAAACTTACTTTTACGTTGTTCATTTATCTTATTATATATAAAAGAGGAGTGTTTTTTTTTTTATTATTGTTAATGTATATATCAATTGATATTAAATATTAGCAATATAAATTCTTTTTTTAATAATAAGTATGAATTGTTTCTTCAACTCATTACTCAATTGTATTTACACACTTAGATATTTTAATAGATTAACATTGTAGTGTAAATTGACAATACTTGCTCTCAGATTAAACTCATCATTTTTTTTCCAATCACCTTAAACACAGCTTTATAGCATAATTAATATAAATATCTTTGAATTAATATATTTCTACCCTTGAATTTACAAACATCTTGAATTAAATGAAGAGCTTTTGCATTGCTGTAAATTAGAAAATTGTGAAAAAAAGAGTGAGAAAGATGACAGTAATAGACTTACGGTGCATACGACTGACCCGACATATCGACCAACAATGACTATAGTGGTGGAAATGCTAAAACATGGAATCCTTGCAAATACAGCTTAAACCTAATCTACTCTCCTTCAACATCATCATCACATTAGTCAAGCCCCTACACTTAATAGTTCCTTGAAAGGAATAAGAATTAGTACTAATATTGTTAAGTATGCTATGCACTAATTAATAGTAATTATTAAATCCATACCAAGACTTTTCCATGCCTTGATGCTGATTTATAGTTGGGCTAAGGCTTTTTCAGAGTCATCCGCATAATAAACACTGAAACAAGAAGGTACGTAAGGATTTAGCCAAAGCATAAAGAAAATGAAAGAGCTAAGAAACACATCCGATCGAGGATTGTAGTATGACCCCAGAGACACCACCCACACTTTCTTTTTTTCTTTCTCCTTTTAACTTCTGGAAATCAGTAAATGTGTGTAGTACGTGTTGCATGCTTTCATGGTCAGTTTCTTAGAAAAGTAATCCATAATAGAGATTTCCACTGCCATAACTAGCAATTGCGTTGAATATTAATAGGATGTCTGATATGATTCTTACTTGTAACGTGAGAGAGAAATCTTCTTTCATGATCCTCTTCTCTCATTTTCTTATTTACTCTCTTTCACATCTGCGATGAGATTCACAGTGAAATCCAATTATGCCACTCACGAGAGTTGGTGTACATTATTACTTGAGAGAGACTACAAGAGTGTGTAACTATTATTATTATTATTATTATTAAGTCTTTGGCAAACAAAGTGAGAGGACCAGATGATTTATTTCGTGCTTTTCACTGGCACCAAAATCTTGTTTTTTTTTTTTTTTTCCAACTTGTTACTCTCTTTTCGTTGTCATGTGAATTAAGTGGCAAAGTGACTTGACCGGACGAAGGTAACTATGCCTATTTGCCGTTGGGTATGGAAATCGCCTGGGAAGAAAAAAAAAAAGTCCAGTCTTCTAAGAAAATTAGAAAAGGGATCCCCTTCGGATAAAAACAGCATCATATCCGTAGGCAATTTATAGGTATCGTAGAATAATCTACTGTAATACTAAAACAACAGAAAATAACGGAGTTCCATGTCGCTACAGGAGCTCCGACGGCGAGTAGGTCATCATTTGCACTGTGAAACCTTGTATAATATTGCAATTGACGTTGCTCGAGCTTAGAGTATTTAGAGGCTTGTAATACTAAAATCCTGCACATGGACATAAAACCCCATACTATATTACTTGATATAAAGATTTCGGATTTTGGACTCGTCAAAATATTGCCAAAGACAAGAGTCTTGTATCTATATTTGGTGCAAGAGGAATTGCGGGGTCTATTGCTCTTGTGTTTTTGAGGAATATTGGTGGAGCATTTTATGAATTTGATTTTTATAATTATGGAATGATGATCTTAGAAATGTGAGAAAATTAGATAAATTAAAAAAGTTAATTAACCTGATCTTTTGCATAATATTACAAAGCATTAATTTAAATTTGTATAAATAAAATTTAATTAAATAATAATAATAATAAAATCATATCTAGTGCTACCCAATAATCTATTATAGCAAAAGCTCCTTCAACAGGTTTACTCCTTATAACCTTAGCAGAAAAAAATGAAAGAAACTAAAACTAAAATTTCAATGAGACAACTATAGATCTACTAAGGTATAAGTAAAAACCTCCCTTACTGTTACTATATTAGGCCGATTGACTCATTATCATTGGCCTAATTAAAAGGCTCATACCACTAAGATCTACAAATGGTCTAGATGTCATTATAGGTCCAATAGTTTGATCACTTAATTAATTAACTCAGCATAATTAGTTGTCATGATATTCATTTAATTTAATAATATACAATTAGTTAAATTATGGTAGTCCACATAGGAAATTTTAACAATCTCTCAATTGGACAACATAGTTTAATAAACCAAAAAATTGGATTACAATATATAGCCACAACAATGAATATGAACAACAACAATAATCATGACACCATTATAACCATAGGTCAAGCACAAGTACCCAATAATACAAATCATCATATTCGATAGGAATACTAATGTCATACATGTCTTGAATACTTATGTTTCAATGATTGAAACATAATATGGAATGTGTGAGAAACCAGATGTACATATCCAAATGTGATCATATGTACATTGTTAAGAAATGGCCTATGCATCCGCCTAAGATGCTAAAATAAGAATAAATCTCATCATAATAATGAGAAAGGGTTTAAATATCTCCACTGATATGCTATAGAACAAATGTGTATAATTAACAATGTCATATTTGCATATATATATATATATATATATGAAACATATGACAATATCATTAATATTTCACTAATCTCAAGATAACAATGTTTCAATTAGAAACATGAAATCCTCACTAGCCCTGAACATTGAAAGGCTTAGCTAAACTCATTCTAGTTGCTTGTTCACGAATAATTTTTATACCTAAGCCTTTGGTTAATGGATCCACAAGCATATGATCCATGGCAATAGGTATATTACTTGCGTATTTTCTCTCTATAACAAGTTGATACCTAATATTAAAATGCTTTGTATAGGTACAACTTTTATTTTTATGAGAGAAGTTCATTGTGACAGCATTGCCGCAATATATGGGTAAGGTCCTAAATATACTCTCTAGAACTTATTCTTTAACCAAATAGCCTTGCAAGTGGTTTACAACATGTGATATACTCTGCCTCCATAGTAAAAAGGTTACTATAATGGACTGTTTAATAGTTTCCACGATATAACTCCTTCTATCATCATAAAGATGTATCTAGATATTAACTTCCTATCATTTGAATATTTCACAAAATCAAAATCCAAATATACTGCAACAATCAGATCATTAGATTTGTAATAGATTAGCATCAAGATTCTTCACACCTTATAGGTACCCTATAATATTTCTGACCAATATTACTCAAGTATCTCCCAAGTACACTAAACTAATAGCAATATCTAGATGTGTACATGCGTGAGCATACAATATGCTACCAACAATGGAAGCATATAGGGACCTACTTTAATCTTCACATTATTTTGAGGACACTAGGCTTTAGAAAGAATCTCACCTCTCAAGAAAGGTACAATAGTTGGAGAGCATATAAAACATATTAAACCTTCTGAGCACCTTTTCAACTTACAATCATTGAGACAAGTCAAGAAGATCTTGGGATCTATCATATTGGATCCATATGCCTAGCACAAAAAAGGCATCACTAGAATCCTTTGTATGTAAATAGTATATGCTTTGCCTCAATCATAGGGCTCATAAATTTGTTTTTGTGGAAAATATCATCAACATAAGACTAGAAACATAAATACACCCATACCCAACTTAAAACAAATACGTAGATCTACATCATTCTCCTTGAACCCAAGAAAAGCTATAATCTCAATAACCTTGAGATACCATTGTCTAAACATTTAATGTAGACCATATTTATGAAATCTTTAAATTTACACACTAAGTATTCTGTACACTTCTCTTGGAAATCTTTTGGTTAGTTTACACAAATAGTTTCTAGCTAATCACCATTCAAGAAGGCCATCATCCATCTGGTGAAGTTCTAAGTCAAAATGAGCTATTACTGCCATAACAAGTCAAAATGAGTCTTCAATTTAATAAATAAGAAAATATTCTATGATCAAGCCTTCTTTCTAAATGTCACCTTTTGCCACCAATATTGTCTTATGCCTATTAATCACTATTTTAGTATTCTTTGGTTTTAAAGACACTTTTGCATCCAACAGAAGGATAAAACCCTAAGGTAGAGTGCCCTAATATGGGAGAGTGGCCAAGAAAAGGATGAATCTTTGAGCCAAGAGGCATCTGTGCCACCTGTGCAGCTAGAGGGACAAAACCCTGGGGCAGAGTGCCCTAATGCAAGAGAGTGGCCAAGAAAAGGATGATCCTTTTAGTCGAGAGGCATCCGTTCCACCTGTGCGGTTAGAGGGACAAAACCCTAAAGTAGAATGCCCCAATGTGGGCGAGTGGCAAAAAAAAAAAAAAGGACAATACTTCGTGGGCTAACTGCACCTAACCGGCTTTGACCCATTGATCGCAGCTTTCATGTGACTTATTATTCGCAACTCTCATACGACCTATTCCTTGCAACTTTCATGCAACCTATCCAGACATCCAATTTCACGCTAACTTAGGTGCTTAGGCACTCTGGTGTCCCAATTCAGTACCAACTGAGATATGCTCATGTAACTGATTAGTCACTTAGCAAAGCATATATCTTTTTAGGTTATGATTTATTAACTTAAGCCCATTTATATAAGTGTCTCTCTGTTATCCAAGGTCAATTGACCAATCGAGCATTCATTTTATCCAATGATTATCAAGTGACAATTTGCAAGAGCTCATTTATATCAACCTACATGAAGTCATCAGTGATTGACTAAACATCTGAACTAGCATGCTTGAAAAAACTAGAAAATGATGAAATGGTGGCACACAGTTATTAACTTTTGCCAATAAAGTTTTAACTCCCAGTCCGCAAAGTGAACTGAAAGTTAAGGGGCTTATGTTATAGGCATTTTCTGGTACCATGTGAAGTGGGTTAGCAAAAGCCCAAGTCCAATTGGAAGGGTCGAAGTCATTCAGGTCGCTGAAGACCTCATGTGCAAGCCCCAGCTCACTACCTTAGCTAGCTCCTAGGTCGCATCCTCAGCTAGCTCCTTACTCGCTACCCCAGCTCGCTACCCTAGCTAGCTCACTGTCTCACTAGCTCCTCAACACTAAAAAGGAAAGCAGCAACCTTAAGCCAAAAATAGCTCATGAGATGCAGCGCATGGCATGGACAAAGGCCTACCGAGACAAGGCATCAGACAAGCTTATAGCAAGTTTCAAATCTAACACACATATAGGGCCTGCCCACTGAAAGTAATCTGTAGAAGCTGACTTGTAGGAGTCTCAGATGTCTTTTGCATTTATTATTTAATGTAACATATTTACAATTGATTAAATTATTTTTGTACTCCCTACTTTTATAAATAAAGGGTTAAGCAATTTTATTAGGGGACTTCACCCTAGGATGATATGTCGAAACTCTGTCAAAATGGGGGGAGGGGACTTCATGAACAAATACTTGTATTCTGCAAATTGTACTGATAATGAAATCAACTATAGATGTAGGGATCAGTGTCATCCGATTTTGGCCGAACCATGTTAAAAAATCCTCTGTGTTCTCCCTTGTTCTGGCTGCTCTTCATCTTTCAAATATCCTCTTTTTCTTTTTAATCGGAGTGCAACTTGAGTTTCAAAAACTATTTGGGTAATTAAGATTTGGCTCTATTGAATCAAATTTTACTGTCAATATTTTGGCACTAAAGGAAGGGCCTCATTTGCACTCTGATTGATTTTCCATTCAACCATAATGACCAGAGGAAAAACCACCATAACTAGAAGTTGTAGTAATAGCAATAATAGCATCCAAATAGCCTTGATCATTTAGCTCCCAATGGCTAAAATTTGAAATGCACATTTCTGTCACTACCAATCATATCTGGATAACACTGTCTAATGTCGAAGTCCTTAGAATAGCATTGAAGTAGCTGGGGATGAGAGAATCTATAGGAGAATGATGACATTCGTTCATGTTGGGTTTCATGGTAGCAAGCACAAGGGAAATTTTAAAATTTTGAAACCCAGCCATAGATCCATGTGTAGAATATAAACCAGTTAGTCTGGAAAATTACCATTTTGCATTGCATTTATTGCAGAATGCAGCAACATAGGTCACGGTTCCTCGTGGTGTTGTGGTTTTGATCCAGAAATAGCAACACGTCTGGTCACTCCTTCCTCTCCTATGATGTTGTGGCTTGATGCAATGTTTCGGCTTGATCTAATGAACACGATCGGAAGACTGAGCCTTGATGCAGAATCACAAACATGAAACAATAGATCTGTGTCTCTACGGTATCCACACGTGAGCAAAACAAAACTCCGATTGGATGGAATTGCCTTACCACTATGTTTCTGCTAGGAAACGTCTCTCTCTATCTCGGAAACTCTCAATTCTTTTCTCGAAGAAAAATGCTTTTTCTTCTTACCAAAACGGCTGCTTTGAATTGCACCTCTAATGATGTGTTTATGACGCCTCTTGATTGTATATATTGACGGCCTCACTAATCCCCTTTATATTATCTCATAACTCTAGGGTTTTAGTGATAAAAGACCTAGGCCCAGTCCAACTG